>JAXIVJ010003162.1:25000-97715 GCA_036785665.1 Chirona hameri | reverse complement strand
CTGATTACGCCTCCCGGTATGCCTACTCTCTTCACGCATGGTGGCGGCGCATACCAAGCAGAGGCATCTAGGTAAACAAGAAGACGAACGACTCCAGCCCAGCCGCACACAGAAACAGACGAGCGTTCCTCGCCGGGACACGTCATATCGCAAACGAAACATGCCCATCAGTCAGCGACGCCGACCGATGCGATGCTGATCAGTCAGTGATGTGAGTCATGTGAAACATGAGTCAGCGACATTAAGTCAATTGAAGGAGACAGAAGAGGAGAATATAATCGGCAATGGAAATAAATGACGGTGTAAAAGCAGTGCGAGCAATTGGAACGGGACGGGACGGGAACGGGACGGGAACGGGACGGGAACGGGACGGGAACGGGACGGGAACGGGACGGGAACGGGACGGGAACGGGACGGGAACGGGACGGGAACGGCGCGGGAACGGGGTGGGAACGGGGCGGGAACGGAGCGGGACGGGAACGGGACGGGAACGGGACGGGAACGGGACGGAACGGGACGGGAACGGGACGGGAACGGGACGGGGACGGGAACGGGAACGGGAACGGGACTGGAACGGGACTGGAACGGGACGGGAACGGGACGGGAACGGGACGGGAACGGGACGGGAACGGGAACGGGACGGGAACGGGACGGGAACGGGACGGGAACGGGACGGGAACGGGACGGGAACGGGACGGGGACGGGAACGGGAACGGGACGGGAACGGGACGGGAACGGGAACGTGAACGGGAACGGGAACGGGAACGGGAACGGAACGGGAACGGGAACGGGACGGGAACGGGACGGGAACGGGACGGGAACGGAACGGGAACGGGAACGGGAACGGAACGGCAACGGAACGGAACGGGAACGGGAACGGGAACGGAACGGAACGGGACGGGAACGGGACGGGAACGGGACGGGAACGGGACGGGAACGGGACGGGAACCTTGACAAATCTGCTGGTGGCATTATAACAAAAAAAAATGAGAGAATGTGCGGTCTTGAGGTAAGCGCGTGAGAGCCTGAACTCAACTGACGAGTTGAGGCGTGGTCCGTATCAAACGTTCAGATGGGGAGTCTCAGCAGACATCTGGGATACCGACCGTTATACTAACCTAATATTCTTAACCCTTTAAACAAGAAGACGACGACTCCAGCCCAGCCACATACAGGTCAGGTGGGCCTCTGAGCCACCTTCGCCATGATGGTGAGGGGGTCAAAATGACCCCCTCTTATTCGAAAACTAAAAAGGCTAGAAAGACGCGAGAAAAAAAAACGTTCGAAAGCTCACGACAAGGACATTCGAAGTTACTTCGGGTATTTTTTGGCTCAGGTCAATATTGAGGTCACTTCGCTTCGAACTCCCCCATATATCGGGAACTATGATAGCTAGGAACAAACGGAAAGAAGCATTCGATAGCTCTTCAAAAATCCAATCGCAATTGGAATCCTCGGATTTTAGCTCAGGTCAATAGTTTAGGCTCCAGAGGTCATGAAATGTCACGAGGGCATTTTTTTCCAAAACGTATTTCGTGAATAACTTTGTATCGATTAAAGGGATATTGCCACTTCCGAAGGATTTCTAAAAAGCAACTTAAATGAATGGTGAGGATCAACAATCGTGTATGCTCAAGCTCAAACTTGCTCCTGCAGCACCTAAATCAGGGTATCGGCATTTTTTATGATTTCTGACTCCAAAACGTTCCCTGTATCCGCCCCTGAGTCATCACCATTCCGTTGCGGGGATAGGCCCCCCCCCCCTATCCCGCAAAGACGTGGCTACGATGCAATTTGAACGAGGGGCGCCTCTCCGTCCTTATTGTCTACCACTTCCATCAGACGCCGCTTAACCAGGTCTAAGTAGAAGGCATCGGTAGGGTATTCATGGTGGCTGACAGTGATGCTGACAGTGATCGAATACATGTGTTTGACAATGGGTGCTTGGTCACTAGCCGAAAGGGCGCCGTCACTGACCAAAGGGGCGTCGTCACTGGCCGCAAGAGCGCCGACACTGCCCGGAGGGGCGCCATCGCTGGCCATATGACCGCCGTCACTAACCGAAGGGGCGCTGTCACTGGCCAGAGGGGCGCCGTCACTAACCGAAGGGGCGCTGTCACTGGCCAGAGGGGCGCCGTCACTAACCGAAGGGGCGCTGTCACTGGCCAGAGGGGCGCCGTCACTAACCGAAGGGGCGCTGTCACTGGCCAGAGGGGCGCCGTCACTAACCGAAGGGGCGCTGTCACTGGCCAGAGGGGCGCCGTCACTAACCGAAGGGGCGCTGTCACTGGCTAGAGGGCCGCCGTCACTAACCGAAGGGGCGCTGTCACTGGCCAGAGGGGCGCCGTCACTAACCGAAGGAGCGCTGTCACTGGCCAGAGGGGCGCCGTCACTAACCGAAGGGGCGCTGTCACTGGCCAGAGGGGCGCCGTCACTAACCGAAGGGGCGCTGTCACTGGCCAGAGGGGCGCCGTCACTAACCGAAGGGGCGCTGTCACTGGCCAGAGGGGCGCCGTCACTAACCGAAGGAGCGCTGTCACTGGCCAGAGGGGCGCCGTCACTAACCGAAGGGGCGCTGTCACTGGCCAGAGGGGCGCCGTCACTAAACGAAGGGGCGCTGTCACTGGCCAGAGGGGCGCCGTCACTAACCGAAGGGGCGCTGTCACTGGCTAGAGGGCCGCCGTCACTAACCGAAGGGGCGCTGTCACTGGCCAGAGGGGCGCCGTCACTAATCGAAGGAGCGCTGTCACTGGCCAGAGGGGCGCCGTCACTAACCGAAGGGGCGCTGTCACTGGCCAGAGGGGCGCCGTCACTAACCGAAGGGGCGCTGTCACTGGCCAGAGGGGCGCCGTCACTAACCGAAGGGGCGCTGTCACTGGCTAGAGGGCCGCCGTCACTAACCGAAGGGGCGCTGTCACTAGCTAGAGGGCCGCCGTCACTAACCGAAGGGGCGCTGTCACTGGCCAGAGGGGCGCCGTCATTAGCTGGAGTGGCCACTGCTGTCAATCCAGCAGTGGCGTCGCCACAAAATTTTGAGTGGGGCAGCCATAGGTTTGGTGGCTAGCCCCCATAGGGCTAATGCTAAGATCCTGCGAACTGGGGGGGAGGGGGGGGGGGGGGGGGAACTCCGGCCGGAGCGATCCTGGCGGGGCACGGCTTCCAGGGCCCCTGTTGGCGACGCTCCAGGTTAAAAGTACTTGGGTATAAAGGTCCGAACTATTGAAGCGGAGTTGCCTCGAAAGCTGGAAGAAGGCCTTGCGATCATGGTGTCTTTAAAACTGAGGAACCTCTGACTTCTGAGCCAAGAAGCCTCTTACGTCGATCGTGCTAATGAAGTGGAGAAACAGACCGGAGAGAGGAGTCAATATAGTTTTTTATCGGCCGGAGATAGCGTGCATTTCGGCAGACCGGGGAGAGGGTGTCGGGTGGATTTCGTAGGCCAAAAAGGGGCAGTCAGGGTGGATTTAGGTAAACTAAGGAGAGGGATGAGAGGATTTCGACTGCCGGAGAGAGGGGTGGGTGGGTTTCAGCAGGACGGAGTTCCCGGTAATTGCATCGTTCAATAAACACATACCAGATAGTTAGGTAGATTTCGGCAGGTCAGAGAGGACAGAAAGGGGGGATTTGTCAGGCTAAAAGAAGGGTTATATTTCGTCAGGCCAGGGAGAGAGGTGAGTGACCTATACGTGACAGACCTAGGCACATGATCGCACTCGAATACACGTGCTAATAACGAAAATGCCTGCTACTGACCGAGACGACATGCCTACATGTGAGAATGCTTAAAAAATATAGCCATTATCATTTTTTCTATTATAATTTTCTTTTTCGAAAATACAAACTGCAAATGAGTAAGCGTAGGAGAATTTACCATTTTGTTTAATTAACTTTTGGCGCCCCTATAGACCCATGGCGCCCCCTTAACGGCGAAAATGCCGCCACCCTGGATCAGCCTGTCCCATCGAAAATCCTAGATCCGCCACTGGGTGATGTTGAGTTTGCAATATTCAAAAGCAAATCATAATCCGCAATAAGTGATTCTAAATAGTGATGAGGCGACTCCAATTTTACGAATGTGTGCCAATCATGAGTGGTGCACATTTATTCTTTGATCTAATGGAGGGAGTTTCGGGAACCAAATTTTGCAGGTGAAATCGACACGCTTAATCTACCGATACACACCAAAAACTCCATATGGCCTGCGAGGTGGCAATGTCCCTTTAAACATAGAGCAATAATTTGAACACCATCGTGGTTGCCTTGTCAAGGTGCTTCTAAACATAGTAATGGTGGCCTGGTTAGATCAACTTTAAACAATGACCTCAGGTCAAGGTCATTTGGTGAACTAGGTAGGCAATTTTGCATATGGGCGACGCGACTCGACGAGACAAACACAGTGGTATCATTCACACGTCTCTATCTTTATTCTATCAAGAGGTATTAGTAAAAAAAAGTGCTGATGACCTAAGATGACCTCAGCTGACTTTGCAGAGGTCACTGAGCAACAATTACACATGCGCCATCAAGAATGAGCTAAAATAACATGATTCTGAAATAATTGGCCTGATCCAATGCACATTCTCTGAATAGGAAGCATTTGTATATTTTCCCATTTACTATAATGGGGAGGTCAGGAAATTTACCTGACCTTAGGCCACCGATACAAACAATCTGATATACACGAATTGTAAGTACTTATACGAATTGTAAGTCTACCGACTCTACCGAGGCCAGCTGACCGGCCTGCAGCGGCGGTCGGGTCGGCCGCGCGGCCGCGGCCGCACAGAGGCGGCCCCAGCCACCGCAGAGGGAGGAGGGCGGGTCGCCGGTTGCAGCAGCGGCGCGCCGGGCCACGGGAGGCCGACCAACGGACAGACCCGCGATCAACCGATTACGACCACGCGCTCATCGATGTTCCTTGTGCCCCGCTGAGCAGCTCGGCCGCTGGCGCCGCCCCTGGCATACCGGTTCGGCTGGGATGCCGGTCCCTCGGGAGGGGAGGGGTGAGCGGTCGGCTGACCCTGCGCGGGTCGCCCCCGCCCCTCCCCGCTGCCTGGCGCGGCCGCCCCGACTGACGGCGCGTCAGACCCGGAGCTGGACTGGCGGCGGCGGCGACCGGGGAGACGGGCCGCCCGCGCCGGCCGGGGGAGCGCCGGGCGCCTCGCTCAGGCTGGGCCACATCAACATCCGATCACTACCACCGAAACTGGACGAAACCCGGATGATACTGCAGCATCACAACATCGATGTACTCTGTCTGTCGGAAACCTGGCTCACGGAGGACATAGGAAGCGAGATTCTTATTTTCCCGGGATACAGCGTGTTTCGCAAGGACCGAACTCTGCCTAAACGCGGTCGGAAAACGGCCCGCGGGGGAGGGCTGGCGGTGCTGGCCAGGGACTACCTCAACATTACAACAATGAAGATTGCAACGCCGACCACCGGCCGCCTGGAGGCAATGTGGCTAATGCTGACTGCCTCCGGTGGTCGGTCCGCCGTCATTGGCGCCATCTATCGGCCTCCGGACGGGCGGCTGTCAGATGATCTGGACTCTCTCAGGCAGCAGCTGCTCGAGGCTCTCGGGACGGGGAGGCCGGTGTTCCTGCTGGGGGACGTGAATGTCGACCTGCTTCGGCCCGGGAGACCGGATACGGTGCAGTACTCAGCACTGCTGACGGAGCTGAGCCTGGTGCAGCTGATCCGGCAGCCGACACGCCCGGGTGACGCACCGTCGCTGCTAGACCACATCGTGACCAACCAGACGGACACCCGTGTGACAGCCAGAGTCATTCCAGCACATGTCAGCGACCACGACCTGACTGTTGCTGACATACCTCTTCCGAGAGTTAAACGGAAGCCGCGAGAGCTGACCACACGGTCCATGAGGAACACCAACTTCGATCATCTCTGTCTGGACCTGGTGACATCGGACTGGTCTGACATGTACAGAGCCGACAACGTGGACACTGCATACTCAGCGTTTTTGCAAACGCTGACTACGGCGGTTGATGTTCACTGCCCTCTGAAACGCATCCGCTTCAGACATCGCGAGTGTCCCTGGCTGACACTCAGCGAGGAGCTTCAGGAGCTGCAGCAACTGAGAGACTCTGCTCGCAGAGAGTGGGACGCTCAGCACACCGCTGATTCACGGAGGCGGTACACTTCGCTCCGTAAGAAGTTTAGGAGAAACTTGGCTAAAGCACGGACTGAGTTCTTCGGGTCCCGGAGATCAGCGAAGAACATGTGGAAGGATCTCAGATCGTACGCCATCAGCAGTACCAAAACAAGTAAAACAGACACCAGCCTGGACGCAGCGTCGGCCGATCAGTTCAACACCTACTTCGCGGGCGTGGGCCGCCGTATCGCGGAGGGACTCGCTGCGCAGCCGGGCAACCCTGTGCCGCCCCGGCCGCCGACTGTCATCAGCGCCGGGTTCCGTGTGCGGCCGGCTACACTGCCTGAACTCGGCCTCGCTCTGCGCCGGATGTCGGACTCTTCGGCGGTGGGAAGTGATGGTGTCTCGCTCGTGATCGTTCGGCGATGCTTTGCGGTGCTGGCGCCTCACATTCTCCATGTGGTGAATATGTCAATTGTGAAGGGGGTAGTGCCCGCACACTGGAAACGTGCGATTGTTGTGCCGATCCACAAAACTGGGAGTAGGACGCAACCAAGCAATTTTAGGCCTGTCAGTGTTTTGAGCGTAATAGGGAAACTTGCGGAAAAAGTGGTTAGTTTAGAATTGTTAGAATATTTAACTGAAAATCACGTGATGTCGCCCACCCAGTACGCATATCGACCGGGACACTCCACAGAGGACGCTGTTGTCGACGTGGTCAGCGCCATCTCAGACAACCGAGACAGGGGGCATGTGACATGCATCACGTCATGTGACCTTTCAAAGGCGTTTGACTGCGTCGGCCGCGGTACCCTTCTGGCGAAGCTTGAGTGGTACGGTGTGTCGTCCCATTGGTTTGATGACTATTTTAGGAGTAGAACACAGTCTGTGAAGGGGGGTAGCGCGCTAGAGCCGGTAGATTTCGGAGTCGTTCAGGGCAGCATCCTCGGACCAATCTTATTCAACATGTTCACTAATGATCTCCATTGCCATCTTTCTGACCAATGCAAAATTGTCTCCTACGCAGATGACACCGCCATCATCCACAGCGCTCCTCCTTCTAAGGAAGGATTGACGGTGCTAAAAGACAAGGTGGAGGGCGATTTAGCCCGTCTTTCCAACTGGTTCAAAACGAACGGGCTTAAAGCTAACCCTAGTAAAACTGAGATGTCTCTATTTGGAACACCGTCTGCCATAAAAAAGGCATCGAACTTCAGCGTAAGCTTTGATGACGTCTCATTGATGCCAGCGGACCATATCAAAATTTTAGGAGTCTTGCTCGATCAGCATCTTACCATGGAGAAGCAGACAGCCAGAGTAGTAAAACGTTGCTTCGGAATCCTCATCACACTGAAAAAATTGAGCCTCACTCTTCCAAAGTCAACCCTAATAACATTGGTACAGGCGCTCGCCTTCCCTCATGTGACATACTGTTTGCCGGCCTGGGCTCCACCCACTAGTTCGCTGCGTCAGCGAGTCGAGAAGGTCATTAACTTTGCCGCGCGCGTCGTGATGAAAAAGCGCAAATTTGACCACATTTCTGAATCACGGCGCCAGCTCAGTTGGCTACCATTTGAAAGCATTATTCAGCAGAGAGACTGCCTGCTAATCCACCGACTAGTGAACAGAGAGGATGCACCGGAAAATCTCAGGTCTTTGGTGAGGTACCGAGCAGATGTGACCGAGCGAGCTACCCGTGCGTCCGAGGCTGGTGCCCTTCACACTCAGCGATGCAGGCTAGAAGCAACACGCAAGTCCGCGCCGGTCAGACCGATTCGAGCGTGGAACGGTCTCCCCGCTGATGTGCGGCGAACTGGAGATGTGAGAGAATTTAAAAGACGCGTCAGGGAATTGTTGCTCTCCCCGACATAGGTTGTGGGTGACCAGGCACCGTCTGTATTTTACTGTTTGCGGAGCGTTAGTCAATAGTCATCAATGTGCTCCATCATCCATATAGTCCATCTACGAGTTTAACCATTCTCATTCATATTGCTTTTATTTTGCATATGGTTGTATTGTTCATCTGTACTTTTATCTTACTGAATTTTATGTCTTTTACAATTTTTTCGAGTGCATGCTATTTTGTATCATGACAATGCCCTCAGCAGCTATACTCAATCTGTATGACACTGTGGTGGTAAGAGCCAGTTGGTCGATTGGATCCCACAAAGATTCGCAATAAATAAATAAATAAATTATGACCTTATGCAATCCTGCAAGTTTCACATCTCTAGAATGACCCCCCCACACACACACACATCATGGCAAGGGTTAAGATAGCTTTAAAGATACGTATAATAAGTTGCATTGGTCCAGTGCAAGGCAATAATTGCCAGTACTATTGATTTTCATTACCTCCTCTGAATATGACACCTCTAAGCCCCAGCACACTCGACTGGCCACCCTTTCAACCGAGTCCAACGCTCTGTGGATATGGCAGCGATATGGCAGCTCAATAGCGCCCACACAGTCGGCGCCCAGCATAAACAGTTGGCCGTTGACGGGAGAGAGCCGCCATTTCGTGTCCGGTTACCGGAGCCACATCCGGTTACCGGAGCCAGCTTATCTTGGCACAATGCAAGGGCGGATCCAGCCGGCTGTTGGGAGGGGGGGGGGGGGGGGGCGTTTTTAGCGGACCTTACCTATCCCCAATTTCGAATTTCTTCCAGGATTTGGACCACTTTATTTTGCAACCTCACAATTTATAATTATTTCTTTATTTTGATATTTTTTAACTAGTTTTTTTTACCTTTTGTGATATCGAAAAAGGAAAGATGTCAGCTTGCAGTTTGTATTGTTCCGACATTGCCTTATACTGAAAAAACTAGGTCAATTGTCAGCTATACCCATGGGCGTCGACGATACTTTTTGAGTGTGTGTGTGGTGGTGGGGGGGGGGGGGGGGGGGGGAGGAGGAGGAGGAGGGGAGGCTGAAATGACGAAACAAATGTACACCATATTTTATGCGTGCCTTTGCAGCATTTTTAATGTGGATTTTAATGTTATAGTACTGGCTACTTGTTATTTAGCGCCGCGAAGCGGCGCGAAATTTTTACGGGTTTACCTGATAAAACCCAGAAATATAGGCGGTGGGCTTTGTAGATAATAAGAAGCTAAACATGCTATTCATTCAATTCACTGTTACAACGAACCGAATACGATGGCGATGGCTTCGTTATGACAATGGCCACCGATGTGACGCCGCGAAGGGGCGTGAAAATTTTAATTTTAGTTCGTGGAGAACGAAATTTTAATATTGGAACCAGACCGTGAGTGGAGCCAAGCCTCAGGTAATCCCTATTCCTGGTTGCACATCTCGGTATATATAATTACAAATATTGAAAATAAGGTAGTTTTTCATATATATATTCTTCGGATTGTAAATCACGATGACCGGTAGCAGTCAGCACTCAATAGTACATATGATTACGAGCGAGAGCGAAGCGCTCGCTCGCCCTTCCGTGGTATATGGGAAAAATCTGAACATGAGCGGCCCGGCCCGACCCAACCCGACCCGACCCGTGGCGACGCTTTTGAGAAGCTCATATCTTTGCATCCACACGTCCGATTGACAAGCTGACTTCTTTGCTGAGCAGCCCCATCCAACCTACCCTGTTTGAGACCAGTGCCGACTCATGTTACCACTGCGTCTAACATGTACCACTCCGTGTGGCGCCTGCCGCGTGAGGGGTGTTGAAAAGTGTTTTCTTGCAAAAACTGCAACGGGTGAGCCGATTGTGTGCAAATTTGGTGTGTGGTTAGGTACCCCTCAGTCGCCAATTTTCCACAAGTCAGGGGTGTGGTGTCTGCACGTGCGCACGTGCACACCCCTACTCTATATCTCAGGAACGGCTGAACCGATTGCGTTCTAATTTGGTGTGTGGTTAGGGACCTCTCAGCCGTTGCCTTTCCACAAGTCAGGGGTGGGGTGCCTCTGCACGTGCGCACATGGTCACCCCTATTCTATAACTCAGGAATGGCTGAGCCGATTGTGTTCAAATTTGGTGTGTGGTTAGGGACCTCTCAGCCGCCAGTTTCCCACAAATCAGGGGTGGGTTGCCTCTCCACGTGCGCACGTGCGCACCCCTTTTATATATCTCAGGAACGGCTGAGTCGATTCTTTTCAAATTCGGTGTGTGGTTAGGGACCTCTCAGCCGCCTCTTTCCCACAAGTCAGGGTGGGTGCCTCTGCACGTGCGCACGTGCGCACCGTCTTTGAATCTCAGAAACTACTTGCCCGATCGAGTTGAAATTCACTATACATGTATTTCGCGCTCGCTCGTTCATCGCCAACTACGGCGCCTTGCTTGTAATAATAACTGTATACATATATACTGAACTGTTACAAACAACTGGTAACAGTGCAAATGGTTTGAAAGCAGCAAGAGGCAGAACGACTTTTCCGCATATAAATGGTCCCTGCTGATCTGGAGGAGCCTGGGACGAGATGGCTTGGGGAGATGGTCCTGGCCTGGTCCCACTATTAGCTCTTCGGCCCAGCAAGTTGGGCACCGATGGAGCAGCTTCCGGGTGCCGATGTCCGCGTCTTTGCGTTCGCGTCGCCTTTTTTCGGAACTCAGCAGACTAGCTAAACATGTAGCCACTTGAAAGTTAATATTTTGTGAAGGGAGTGGGCCCTGGGGCTAGCAATTAGGCACCGCCAAGGAGAGACTCTGCCAGAACTCTGAATTAATTTTCCCATTCTCCAAATTTGTATAAGAAATTGCGTATTTTGTGTCATGCAAAATTTTCAAGTTTTTAACTGTGGATAGCTGGATTTTGACTGCTGGAAAGGCAATTTTTCCAACTGTACGTCCGACCGTTTGGGGAGGAGGCAAATCATAGTGTCAGGGCCTGGAGGAGGGTGGGAGCACGGCCCCTTTGTCCCCTGGATCCGCCCCTGGCACAATGCCAGAAGTGGTGAAGGCGGTCTGTTTTTGACAAGGCTGTTCCGAGACGGCATTTTTCTGGGGACAAATTGAAGATCTCATGTCTCATGTCTCATGTCTCATGTCTCATGTCTCATGTCTCATGTCTCATGAGTGGGCGTCTGAGGAATAGGATGCTTTTAAGAAGATCTATGGCTGACTGAGTGACTAGTGATATGTCGGGAAGTATATGAATGGGATGACAACCGAACGGATAATTAGTGAGGAGTTTGAAGGATCCACTGCATCGGCTTAAGTCGATGGAACAATGTACCGATAGTGAAAGTTGGGAGACCTTCTCCACTTGAACGACAGTGGCACATCCGGGAAGCGAAAGTTAGCTGGTCAGTTAGAGTCGCTGGAAAGCAACTTATGAACCTTGTTGCTTAGTCATGTGTTGATGCCAAAACAAGGAAGTGTAAAAGCGACCAATCAGTAATAATACTCAGGTATGAGAAAGAAGTAATATGTTGTGGCTGAAAGTAATTTTCCACGCTCGCTGACACCCCCCCCCCCCCCCCCCCCCCCCCAACCCACTGGCCCCCTCCCTACTGACCCCAACCTTCCTGTTCCCCAGGTGACGTCACGCTGTCCTCCTGTTCCCCAGGTGACGTCACGCTGCCCTCCTGTTCCCCCGGTGACGTTACGATGTCCTCCTGTTCCCCAGGTGACGTCATAATGCCGTATTATCGCGGCGGCCACCCGTTCTGACCTGGGACGGAGCGAGGGATGCACTTCTGGATCGACAAGCGCGGCCCGGCCGGTCGACGGCGCGTCCCCTCTGCCGTCTGGTGCCACAGCAGCGCACCCAAACCGGCGCCGCGGCTCGCCATGGTGGCACCCGTGCACAGGTGGGGGCACTCATACCCGAGGGTCACCGGGTAAGGGCTGCTGTATTTTGATATTGGCGGCTTGTTTCGGTTGACATGGGGCGTGATAAAGAGGTCATACTTTGAGCTGTGAGAGGTGAAATGAGTAAAATTGCTTATTTTTTAGTTATTTTAAACTGGATTAAACCTGGTGTTGGCGGCTAATTATATGACGATTAATTAATTAATTATATGTGAGTTGCCAAACCTCTATTGCATCCATTTCTTGTTTCAGAAAGAGAGTTACAGATTGCTTCCTCTGTTGCATAAAATATTAATCTTCATTCCGAACTTTATTTTCTTTACAGTCTTCGTTTGGTGGACTAGCCGGCTTTGCAGCGGGAGCTGGAAAGCAAACATGAGGACTGACGTTGCTCCGGTTCCCAGATACCCTGCCGTACCGTCCGCCGCCAACAGCTCACATCACGTGACCGACCCGGTACGCCCTCCACCACTGACTACCGCCGCCGGGCCGCCAGCCTCCTCCGCCGCCACCGAGCCGCCGCTGGTTTCACCCCTCCTCCCCCCTCCAACCTCAGAGGAGGTGGACTGTATGCCCTGCTGCTGCGTCGTCTCCAGCACCGTCATCGGCGTCTTCACCCTCACGGCCGTGCAGATGTACCTCGAGCACATTTTACACCACCCGACCGGCATCATCTTCCTCCTCGCCTTCCTCTTCGTGGGCCTCCTGTTCTTCGCGAGGTTGGTGCTGCTGAGGAAGAGGAGGAGTGCGGCGGAGAGACCGGCAGCAGTGTGCTCGGATGTCGTCCCAAGTGGGCACTCGGTCAGTGATGGGGAACCCCCGCCCTACGATGGGGAGCCCCCGCCCTATGAAGAGGCGATCAGGCTGCCTGCGCCACCTATGGTCAGTCCACCCCCAGATTATGATAAGGTGAGCGGGCTGACACGGTTGTAGCGGTCGGCAAGAGATGGCGCTAGAGAAGTGACGCGGTCGACACAAGATGGCGCCAGTGAAGTAGGGCGTGGTTGACGAGAGATGGCGCTGGCGAGGTTGGCAAAGTCAACAAGAGATGTCGCTAGTGGCGTTGCGCGCGGTCGACCAGAGAAGGGGAAACACTGACTAGGGGTGCTAGTGAAGTGGAACAAGTGGTGCTAGTGGTGCTTGTGAGGCGGACGATTATCCCAGAACAGGTGGTTTAAATAAGTTGTTGCGGGAACCACTATGTCAAATGACATTGCGACGTCCATTAGGAATTAGGATATCGAAGAAACGTCCATTAGGATGTCGAAGGAGTGTACTTCATGAGCAGTGCATGAACAAGGAGCAAGGAGACTTTCAACTTTTTGCGACAAGTAATGGGTGAGGAAGCTCGGGTGACATTGTTGTTCGTGACATATTGTAATACTTTTACAAGACAGAATCAATCCAGGTAAATTTTGATGTACCTTCTTTGCGAAACTTCCAGACCTATCATTGTGCAATGTGCATAATGCCTATGTACCATCATACGTATTTAACTATTGATCACACGCACAAAGAGCTACACAAAGCATTTCGGATGGTGATATGCTATCCATTTTCAACATAATCATACCCAGCATTTGGAGGATTCTGCTTTATGACGATAAATCTGGTGAGAAAGCTGCTTTTCCGCATTGTGTCAATGCTCAACATGTGTTGGCGCTTTGTGTCCATACTGGGCACCGACTGCCCCCGTCCCTCTTAGCACTGTACTAGGGCTGTGGTTTCGGTGGGGCTGTGGCGAACTGTGTACTCTCCTCACTTTGCTGCACACGATTTGTTTTGTGAGCCATATAATCGTTGAATGTAGTGGCCTGCTGTGAGACTGTTGCAAAATCATCGCATAAAGGAATATATTAATGACTGACATTTGTATTGGCATCAGCTGAATGTGTACTACTTTGTCATGTGAACTGCGTCATAATGGAAGCTGTAGTTGATTGTGGATATTTATCCATGTGCTCTGATATCGTTTGCATTTAATTGCACTGGATTAAATAAAAGCACATTCAGCTGCGAGTTTCTACGTGACCATGGGATTATATATTCCACATTTGTTCCGTATTGTCTGCTTAAACTGTTAAGTACTCTGTTACTCTTTTACTCCGGTACTCTGTCTTTAGCTCCTACTCGTACGGCAGAGTTTCTTATGGAAGAGGTATTACAATTCATGATAATTATTTTGTTTTCACTACAAGTCAGTGCCAATGTATACAATGCATTTATAATTACATATTTTTTAAAAGACATTTCGCTGTTTGCACAGTTAAACAAAAGTTAACAGTAGGTAATGTTATTTACCAAAAACACACGTGTCGTACAAGTGATGTCTGCGATTCCTCCCGACCAACACTAGGAACACAAATGTTTTACGAAATATAAACAATATTTACTTGTCATGTCCATTCAATACCAGCTTGGTAGTTGAATGAATACAAGGATATGAGCACAGGCAACACCAATTTTCACTTCAGAATGCACCGGCCACAACATAATTGTCGCCAAAGCAATCATTAAACCCAATCACACATAAGCGCCACAACCGCGTCCAAACAAAACGGAAATGTATCTAAAAACCAACTTAGGCCAGGCCATCTTCTCAGGGTAGCATCAACTTGGCTGTATAATAAAATTAAAACGGTTATTGGTTCTTGGAAGTAATATGGAAGCAAACATTGCACACACGAATTACAAATGTAAACGCCGCCACGGAATTCATTTTAGCTATGCTACTTTACGCCACGGAATTCATTTTAGCTATTTAGCTGCTCTTATGACTACATGCTTCTTTATTTGAGCTTTTGGGGCGCGATAACTACTTGGTCATTTTGCGTCTATGTATAACATAGCTGAGAATAAATCCCAAATAAGACATTATATTATGAACTTACCATTAAATGGCGTGTCCCTTCATGTCTTTAAATCGACAAATAACAGAACAACGGAATAAACCGAAAGAACAGGTGCTGATCTTCGTATATAGTTTCAGGGGGTCTTAACTTCTCCAATCCCTCAAAAGGGACGAAAAATTGCGAAAGAACTCTCCTGGCAATAACTACCACGCAACTACAAAAGTTAACCAAACTTGTCTAAATGACACCACAAATCACACTGATACCTTTTTTAGTGGAGGCACGCGCGTCTTGCAACAATACACGATCTCCAATGGAAAGCAGAGCACTTGACCCAATAAAGCACAGCCCACGCCTGGCACAGCACGCTTCGTCACAACACTTCTCCACCGTCACTCGTCACGCATTCCCCAACACTTCTCCACCGTTACTCGTCACACATTCCCCAACACTCCTCCGCCGTCACTCGTTACACATTCCCCAACACTTCTCCACCGTCACTCGTCACACATTCCCCAACACTCCTCCACCATCACTCGTCACACATTCCCCAACACTCCTCCGCCATCACTCGTCACACATTCCCCAACACTCCTCCACCATCACTCGTCGTCGTCACACATTCCCCAACACTCCTCCGCTGCCATGAAGTATCGGTTAGCAGCTCGACCCTTCATCATGGCAGAAGCGCTCTCCGCACCTGTGTTGAACATATCCGCTATGAAAAAGACAGAACAACCCATTAGACACAGACGCAATCACGCTGAAGATGTCTGCTGGAACTTCAAGGAATTGGCAATTTGTGAATTTGCAAAAAGTACGACGGAGATTACTGATTGCCAAAAGTAGAAGGTAATCAATAAAATGATTATAAGAATTAAGATACATAGCAAAATATTGAGGACCATCCCGAGTTGTTTTTATCAATTTGTATTTTCCGCTAAGAAAACCTACTTTTGACGAAAAAAATGGAACAATCTCCAACAACAGAATAAAATAAACACATTGCAATGATAACTCTCTGGTATTCTTCCATCTCCGTATCGACGCAATAACCAAAGCATTGTCATCACCCTGATGACGTCATCACGTCATCACCCGGTTACACGTTGTGTCGTAATTTGTGAATTTTGCTGTCCCTTGTCGTTATTTCACTATTCCAATCTGTCTGAAGAAGTGCCCAGCTGGCAGCAGCGCACCACAGGCATACAATTGTCTTCTAACACCTCTAGTCATTCATTGTGACGGGCTCTGAAAAGCCACGGGTATACTGTGGATGTTCCCGAATAAAGTATATGTCTATGTCTATATGTCTATGTCTATGTCTATGTTTATGCCATCGCTCCATTTTCTCGTATCCGCCCCTCTCACCGGCTCTGCTGTAATCCGGCTTCAGGTGGGGTCCTCCTGACTTTAGCATCTCAGCGGCGCGCCCCAGCAGCAGGTAGGAGGGCTCGTCCACAGATGCTTCCCCCGTCTCTGACTCCGACAGTGCCGCCTTCTCATACCTGGCACGCACACAATCACTAGTAAACACATGTAATATGCATGCATACACATATACACACATACACACATACACACGAACAATTAGCTGAATCTGACTATTATCTCACTGAAGAAGTCATCATGCTTGTTATAGATGTTCTGTATGCTAAAATGGTCGCCATCCAAGACTATTAAAATACTTAAACACATCATATCACATCGTTTCCATCGTTCTATACATACATAATTACGTATATCCGGTTATAGCGGGCCGAAACTCCATTGTTTACCACTTATACCGACCCTGGCGTGCTCACCAGTCGACTGCCTGACTCCAGTCTTTGTCCTCCTCGACTTTGGGAAGGTAGGTACCGAGGTCATAGCTGCGGGCCAGGTCCACCATGGACGTGCGATCCCCGGCGGCGGCCGCCCGCGTCAGCAGCGCCACTCCGCGGCCACGGTTCTCTACACTGTCGTCCATCTGGCCGGGAGGTCAAGGTCAAGGTCAGGCCGAGGGGAAAGTGAAAACCATAGAAAAGATCATCTGGCAGTACATGGTGCGGACGGTATTCGTTCGCAAGATTACTGTCTTACAGATAATTAATGCAGCGATTTTTTTTTTACTTCAGATATATTCGCCAAACTTGGGCCAGTTTGTCTTCACAACATGGTCTGTCGATCTCACTCGAAGAGCACGTCTTTGGTCTCGATGACAGCCTGGAGGCGGCCTCGAAACCGGCAACAGACCTTCGACACTGTCTCCCCACTTGGGCCCTTGAAGGCCATGGTGATCCCAGCCTTCAGCTCGTCATTTGTATTGCATCTGGATCTGTTGAACTCTCATTTAGCCGCTCCCGACACAAAAAGTCGAGGAGGTTGCAGGCAGGCGAGTTGGGAGGCCAAATGTCTGTTGCAGCGTGGTCGAAAAGGCTCCGACAGCCAGGCCTGGGTCCTCCTGGCTTGGCAGGGCCCAGAGTACTGCGGGCACACTCAGGGCCTCCCTGCGGCTACCCGGTCGATATCACCACCTCACATAGAACACGGAGGAGATGTAGCCGTCGGTGTTCAGTCTGAAGCCATTAGCGCGGGGTACCATGACGTCACCGCTGCCATGACGTCACCTTCGCTGCTGACGTCCATCATGGGTTTCGTCGGTCGTCGATCATGGGCTTTCTCTTCGCTGTTGCCTCATAATCGAATCCTGAATCTTCCAGCTCCTTTCTGACCTTCTCCAGCAGCCTTCTGCTGACAATGAGGAAGTCTGAAATCTCCTTGTTTGTCTGTCGGGCACGAATTCCAAAGAGGACTCCACGCACGGTCATATAATACTTGGTAACGCGGTCCCAAGCCTTCAACATGGGGCCTGTGATGGGCCTGCATGGCCTGCATGTGGGCCTGCATGTCGTCAGCTAGTGATGTTTAAACAATCGTGAAGCTTGAGTAAAGCTTGCACTATTTTCAGAAAGCACTAAGAACAATCTTTTCACATACAACATATTCCCAAATTTTGGTAACCTAACAATTATATCAGATACATTTCTTCCCCAAAATGTATTTTTTCCATTTCTTCCCCCAAAAATACATTCTTGCCCTTATAATTGCATAATTCCAGGGGAGCTCGGACGTGTTAAGGCTATGGGTGATCGGATCACATTTAATGGAACGTTGGTCAAGTTAGCAGCATCAGATTTAACCGTTTTAACCAAGGAGACTGGAGGGCTCACTATTGCATTTAAAACTTATTAACTGCTATCACATTCAGCATGAACATACTGCAAGCAGATTAACGAGTAGCTCCTGGACGCGCTCCTGTCACAGCTACTATATGATGCTGTGATGGATCATACATAGTATAGAGTAATATTGATATGGTATTTGCAAAACACAAGATACAAATGAAAAACATTGTTCCACGGGATGCATCCAATCACGATTTGAATGAGTGCTACAGCCCACATTTCACAGGCATGAGGCTTCATACGCTGATATGCAATAATGTTCATGGGCGCCACACATTAATCCAGGCATGACCACAAGCATAATGTAGGTAACAACAATTACTACTCCCCTCTCACCATTACTAGCAGCCTCCTCACTCTGCCCACCATCTCATTCACCCATTCAAGGCAATAGATACCCACCCATTCATCAAACGAGGTTACAGTTAAGCCGCATAAATTACAATCACAACACTGATACAATACACAGTATCCACGTGACATTGTGTACCTTTCACAGAGATCTGCTATTATTTGAAATATAGTATACAGTTTTCAGTTTACACATACCCTATAAATATAACTATTAGATGATACTTATGATATTTCCGTTTTCTATAACAGAATATTGGAAAAATATATACAGAGTCTATATATCACGTGCCATACATTGCTGCTCTAACATGCTACCAAATCTATTAAATGCTTCCATATTGAAGTGTTTCATTTCCTGGGCTTCCCCATCGACTAGCGTACACTGCGTCACTTTCAATTGGTGTGAGTATGATTCTTTCAGAAAGTATATACCATCCACCATCCCTTGACCAACATATATTTTGCCCTTTTTCAGTCATAGGTCCCACTGATGTAAGTCATACCCATACATATAATTCATTTGAGAATATTCGAACTAACTGTAAATACTATTGCCTCCCTGTCCCTGGTACTGTATCAGATACCTCAGCTGCTTCATACCCTGGCAAGTTTACCATCATCCATATAAATGCCAGGTCCTTGCTTTCAGATGATAAATTTGCTGAATTTGAAGTGCTTTTGTTTAGAACTAAAGTTAGATGGTCAATAATATGTGTCTCAGAGACATGGCTATGCAAAGAAATGGAAAAGAAAAGACACATAAATGGTTACTCTTGCTATTTTGATAGCAGAACCGATGGTACTGGGGGTGGGGTTGCAATTTATGTGAATAATGATGTTGTCAGAGAAACACAACAATTGCCCAAAGTGTTCAGGTGTACAGAATCACTACTTATTGAATGTCAGTTAAGAAACAATTTATCTATCCTAGTGTGCCAAATATATAAACCCCCTAACCTTAGTAATAACAGTTTCATTGAAGAACTAGGGAATGCCATAGATATTATTCAAATAAGGAATAAAATTGCCTTCATCTGTGGAGATTTCAATCTTGATCTCTTGAGTATTTCCAAAGGGGGTGCAGCATTGGATTTTTTCAATTTATTAGCATCATCAAGTTTTCTTCCATTAGTTTCTAAATCCACAAGGATACAGAACACTTGTTACTCACTCATTGATAACATCTTTTGCAATAACTTAACCCTTGTTAACAAATCTGGAATAATACTTGATGATACAGGTGACCATTTCCCAATATTTACTACACTAGACTTTGCAGTCAGTCCAAAAGGAAACAAGAGGGAAATTCAATGTCAATTTGATTATCACAAAATACCAAATTTAACTGAACATATAAAGAAATCATTGGAAAGCTTTGAAGCCATCACTGATCCTGAAACTGCTGGTGAAATCATCATCAATGCATATACAAGTGGTATAGATAAATTCAGCTTCAAATATAGCCCAAATCGTAAAAATACTCCAATAAAACCCTGGATATCACCATCTATCCTGGCATCTATAGACAACAGATGCAAACTCTTTAATGTAAAACAAAAGAACCCCACACAAGAAAATATAAACAAATATATTAAATACAGAAATATCCTAAACACCTTGATCCGGGGTGCTAAGTGCAAATATATACAGGATGAGCTTGAGGAAAATAAGGATGATGCCAAAAAAATGTGGAAAATTCTCATCACTCATACTACTGGAAAATCATATCAGAATACATTTCCAAATTACTTTAAAAACAATGAAGACAAACATGTTGAGGATAATTTAGAAATTGCAGAGGAATTTAATGCCTTCTTCAGCTCAGTTGGGAAAACCCTGCAACAAAACATGAAAGGGTGTCCTGAGGAGGCTCTTGAGTTCCTTGGAGACCCTTGCAAAGACACAACAAATCATTTGCAACATACTAATAATGATGAACTTATATCTATAATTAAGAACATGAAAAATGTGGGACATGGAGTGGATAAAATTAATGCAAGAATCTTTAAGTTAACATTTATGGCAATCATAGACAAGCTTGTCCACTTTATAAATATATGTCTTGACCAGGGGAAATTTCCAAGCAGACTCAAAATTGCTGTCATAAAACCTATTTATAAATCAGGTGATAGAACACAAATGAACAATTATAGACCAATCAGTATCCTTCCATATATATCAAAAATTCTAGAGAAAGTGATCCATGTCCGCGTCATGGAACATGTCTCCAACAATAGCATAATTTGTCCCAACCAATTTGGATTTAGGAAGGGATACTCAACATACATGCCCTTGCTCATATTGCAAGATAAAGTAATCAGGGGGTTTGAATCAAACAAAATGAACTGTGGTATCTACCTGGACTTAAAAAAGGCATTTGATACTGTTGATCACAGAATATTATTGCTTAAACTTCACTCATATGGTATCACAGATACATTCCTGACAATCATAGACTCATACTTATCAAATAGATATCAATGTGTAGAGTATAAAAAAGTCCAGTCAAGCCTGAGTCAAGTAAGTATTGGGGTCCCCCAGGGCTCTATTCTGGGCCCACTTCTGTTCATCTTATACATAAATGATTTTCCCAGGATTTCGTCAAAGTTTACATCATTACTTTATGCTGATGATACAGCCCTTTTATTTGAGGCTGATTCCAATTCTGAATTGCAAAATAACTTAGATACAGAACTACCAAAGGTATACAAATGGCTGCAAGCAAACAAGCTGTCCTTAAACAACAATAAAACATTCTATCAAATATACAATAAATCTAAAATAAATGTTGACATCAATGTAATATTAAATGGTATAAATATAGGACATACAGAAACTGTGAGGTATCTTGGTGTATATATAGACGAAGAACTCAAGTGGGAGAGTCACATTATGCATATTTCAAGTATAATAAGTCGTAATATAGGGATTATAAGTCGCTCTAGATGTTTCCTGGGTCAGAAACACCGATTTCTGTTGTATAATGCATTAGTTCTGCCTTATCTTAATTACTGCTGTCTGTTGTGGGGAAATGCACCGAAATCACTTCTTAACAAATTGCTTATCCTACAGAAAAAGATAGTCAGGATTGTTGATAATCAAGCAAGACTAGCCCACACAAACCCAATATATGTAAAGCTCAAAATTCTTAAAGTAAAGGACATTGCCAGACAGCAAGCTATAGTCGTGCTTTATAATGTTGCATCTGGAAGTGCCCCACCAGTCATAGCCTCACTTTTCGAATTCACTCAGACCAATCACAGAGCTTCAAGAGTAGCACGACATTTTGAAGAAATATTCACTCGAAAATTATACCGGACACGTACCATAGCATGGATAGGACCACGTTTATGGAATTCAATTGTTGCCCCCAGATTCCCCCACATAAACTCAATACCATCTACTAAAAAACAAATAAAAGAAATCACTAAAAATCACATGATCAGTGAATATGAATAACCCTTCCCTGCTTGCCTCACAAGCCTAGAAAAAAATTCCTTGTAGTTTGCTCATTTATGTAAATGAGCCTAAATACAATAATAGCCATAGCAGTGCTAAATGTTAACTATTTGTAAAGTCATCTTCTAACTTCTAAGTTGCAGAAGAATGAAGTTATGCAATTTGTAATGTATGTCACATTATAAATAAACAATAATACAAATTTGCAGAACTAAGTAACAGTATATAAACAAACAACATAAGCATGCATAAACGTGCATAATTTGAAATAAAACATAGTAAATCAGAGATAGAGATTTATATTGGTGTTGAGCAATATAGTACCTCTATTTCTTTTCTGCTTTCTTGAAATATGAATAAATTAGATCATGTTTCAACTTATAGATCAATTAATTATATCATGCGCGAAAGCCACCCCGACTAACCGACGCTGGAACCTGGGTGAGATCGAACAGCAACAAGCTTTGCTTAGCTGGGGGGCTCACCGGGTTCCAGCATAGACCTTCTGCTTGCCTAGACCAAGATCTGCCTTCCCCAACCTTTGTATGAATGAAATTGTATCCTGCCTCACTGTCTGGCAAACCTTTCTTGATGGCAACGTGATGGGGCCAGCAGGCAGTGGGGCACACACTTACAATCCTTACTAACTCGGTTACGTATGTGCGAATGTCAGAATGTATGATTCCCAGGGGCGTAGTTGGGGGGCAGTCACTTGTTGATTTCAGCAACGACTACTTTCTGCCTTCTTATTTTTAACCACATTACCACTGACCACTTAGCCTTCCTCTCTTCATTTGCTTTTTTTATTTCTTCTCCCATTTCCTAGCTGGGAGTGCCGCGACATTTTCTCTTTTGTTCTCTGGTGTTAAAGTAAGGTGATGTGCGTCGATGGGATCGAGGGCGGGGGCACTCCTGGTCACCTGTTAATGGGTGGCGGCATAGAAAAAAAAAAAAAAAAAAATCAGATATCACACTGGCAGTGCGATATTCTGGGGTGCTTTGATTGTCCCAGACTTATTGTACGGAGACTTGTTCATTCGCTGATTCTGAAAATGCACCTCTATGGGGGTGTTTTTCCCCTGTTGTTTGCAAGTTACATGCCTTGTAATATTCCAGCAGCAAATTGCTATAATAAGGTGTGTAAAAGCGTGTAACTAAAAAAACTACAACTAGAAATACCACCCCGAAAAGGTACATTTTAGGAATCAGCGCATTTAGGAGGCCCAGTGGACCAATTTTTGGGCAAATCGAGACAATCCCGCAATATGCTGCTGGAATGTGACAAGGCGTGTAACTTGAAAACAACGAGAAATATCGACCCATAATGTCGATAGGAAGCAGCGTACACCACGGCTGGGGCAAAACAAAACACACTGGAATATCACACTGCCAGTGTGATTTCTGATGCTGCTAACGTGACGAACGTCCAATCATCAGCTGACCTTTCGTTTTCAAGATGGCGTCTAACTGCGTCCGCCTGACTCCACGCCTCTTCCACAAATTGGAGGGTTCAATTTGTTTTCATAGTTAATTATTTTGCACACAAAAACAAAATAATAGTTTTACACCTAAAGAAGACAGACAACGAAAATGAAAAATACATGCGTAAAAGTAGCAGTTGAAAATTGCGAACGAATTCCGTCCGTAGAGGAGGGTTTTGAGAGTTTCAGTACCTCCTTTTCTGTCAACGTTTTTCAGCTGTAAGAAGAAAATTGGAGACACATTAAGCCTGCCCAACCCAAGTCTTCGGTGACCTGAAGCAAAGCAAAAGTCAGATAAATGCTTCTTGACCTGCCTTACTAGCCTCAATATCGACGTCCATGCTCACTGCTCCGTTTGCCGGCAGTAACCTTGGCAGTGATTCAGTAACCTTGACCTGCCGACCTACACCGCGATAACCATGACCTATTGATCTGTACGCCGGTATCCTTGACCCCCTGACCTGTATATCTGTGAGCAGGTCGTGTGGCCGTCCCAGGTAGAGGTCGGCGGCAGTGACGATGGCAGGCAACACCCCACAATCGACGGCTCTCTCCAGATGAAACAGGGCCGCCTCACGGTCATACTCACCGATGCGGCCCGGACCCAGGAACCGGCCGACCTGCAGAAACAAACACGGTAACGGTGGTGACGTCGGGTGTTACACCGAAATAGAGCTGCCGGTTTTGAGGGGCGACACAACTGCTACGGTTGTATGGCGCGAAATAGAGAAGATAGGGTTCTGCTTTGCTCTGAAATAGAGATGATAGGGCTCTGCTTTGCTCTGAAATAGAGATGATAGGGCTCTGCTTTGTCGATCGCATCGAAACTCCTCAGCCTCAGCGACTTCTTCTGGTGAGAAAATCACGCCACATATCCATACAATATTGACATTTTTTCTTTTTTTTAGAATCCTTTGACATAGAGACGTAACGGCTATAAGACATTGTCTCCCTTGCGGGTATTTGTCTCCCTTGAGGGTATTTGTCTCCCTTGTCTCCCTTGAGGGTATTTGTCTCCCTTGTCTCCCTTGAGGGTATTTGTCTCCATTGTCTCCCTTGAGGGTATTTGGGGACTGAGCTTCGGCATCATCATTATCCCTAGATTATGGACGACACGCCACCCTGCTGCCTCATATTCGAAGCAAGCAAACACTGAAATCCGAGCTCACATTTTACTTTTTTTTAGCTTCGTAAATCCGCTTTGTTTTATCAGTCGCCTGCAGATTAATAGCGGGTACGACCAAATAAACGCAGGGCATTGGGCCATAGTATTATGGTGTCCCAAAATTGATGAGCGGTTGGTGGTGCCCATGTTTCAACCGTCTCCCACGACCGGCGAACAAACGGAATATTATCCAAACCTGGCTGTGGGGAATATGCACATGTCGGGTGATCACAGAACCCCAGCGGCCGACCCGAGCAGAGCCGATTGGGCACGGCAGAGGTCATTTCTTCAGAGGTACCCAAAGAGCCCGTACCACATCTCGTCAAATGGTGAATGAGTGCACTATATCGATGCATTACCACGCGTTTGTAAATGGTCAGAGGTGCCATGACCCAGAATCAGGTGACCAGTGAATCGTACCCATCCAATGGCTATACAACGACCTGGTTCTGGCCCAAAACAGCGAGGAGTTGCATATCACTGAGACGGTCAGGCGGCCTCCTGAAAGTCCTCGGCTGGGACATGACGAGCCACAGAGGCCTCTCTGACCTACATATTGTGCCCCGCGGTCAGTCAGCCTTTGCCGACTTATATGCCAAGGAAGTGCTGCAAATGGCCAGAACATCAACGATGATGCGAAGAAGAGGAATGGCCTGCCAGTCGATGAAAATCTCCTGCCAGACATGCCTTGAGCATTTTTGAAACAAGACAACGCTCTAGTCCATTACGCCAAGCAGGCCAAGGCATGGTGTCGCACTCTCGGGCTTTTGCAGAGAAGGGATCTAACCAAGCAATGGCGCTGACCTGTTACTCATCGAGAATCTGCGGGCGGTCGTCAAGGACGACCCCAACAAGATGACGTCTGCCACCTCAGAAAAGGCTCTGGTACAAAACCTCCAAACGGCATGACGGGCAATCAACGCGCACACACTCGACACACTCGGCAACTCGGCCCACTCGACACACTCGGCACACTCGGTACACTCGGTACACTCGGCAACTCGGCACACTCGGCACACTCGGCACACTCGGCACACTCGGCAACTCGGCCCACTCGGCACACTCGGCCAACTCGGCCCACTCGGCACACTCGGCACAATCGGCACACTCGGCACACCCGGCAACTCGGCACACTCGGCAACTCGGCACACTCGGCACACTCGGTACACTCGGCAACTCGGTACACTCGGCACACTCGGCACACTCGGCCCACTCGACACACTCGGCACACTCGGCAACTCGGCACACTCGGCACACTCGGCACACTCAGCACACTCGGCACACTCGGCAACAGCTGATGAGCGAGGTGCCGGAGCGCATGCGGCAGTGTTTCCGGGCGTGTGACATCCCCACAGGCCCGGCCCGGCAACGTGGGGAAAAATACAAATCATGAACCCCACTTGCTTTTGTAAATTTAACGAGAAACAATCGCTCATCAATTTTGGGACACCCTGTAATCTTTGAGGCTTTTACTATAAAACAGCATAAGCATATCCGGCTTTTTGTTGATGATGATATTCAAATGGAATATAGAGTTACAAATATCAATCACACTAAAACGGCAACGACGAGGATGAGATTCGAACTCACGCGGGGAGACCCCATTGGATTAGCAGTCCAACGCCTTAACCACTCGGCCACCTCGTCCCATATCCAACCTTTAGTCACGAAATACGCTGCCGCCAGCGTTCACACTTTTGTCCAAATACCGTCACGTCACGGTGGCGTGACTGCCGACTCCCTGCCTGATATCAGACACATCACCTGTGCTCTTTCTCATAAA
The DNA here is from genome assembly GCA_036785665.1 of Chirona hameri. Lineage (NCBI taxonomy): Eukaryota > Metazoa > Arthropoda > Thecostraca > Balanomorpha > Balanidae > Chirona > Chirona hameri. The sequence goes on along the minus strand of JAXIVJ010003162.1, from coordinate 71,500 downwards.
CGTTTGTTAGTAAAATTCTGTAGTATAGTTGTAAGATTGTGTAGTAAAGTTGTAAAATTGTGTGTCATAAAGCAAAAACTACAATACTACGTTTACAACTAACAAACCTACAACTTTACTGCTGCGTTGTCAAAATATTAGAATATTTTGTTTCATAACACTCAGCTGATTCGATGACGATAGTAGTATTGTAAAATAATATTTACAATTCTACAACACAAAAAAACACTTGCTCCATCCCGTCGTAAAAACAGATTATCACGGACAAGCCTCGTCTTCCTTTTAATATATTTGTTGAGCCATATATTTTGTGATCGATATGGAGGACGATCGCGAAGATCGAAGAGGCAGACGCAGACGTGTTTTTCGAATGAGAATTAATATGGCGTGGGATCTCCCGGAATCGTTCAGGTAAGTTTGCCCTGCTATCGGTGTTTGGTGCAATTTTTTAGGTGATAATTGGTACAGAGATGATTCACGGGATGTGCTAATGTGTTGGGAGTAATGGTATTTAATATGATAATGTTATGAACTTTTGAACGTTATTCAACCCATACATTTATTGATTATTAGGGCAAGCTTATTTGAGGTTTTCAATAAATCATGGCCTCTTCAACAAATACAAATGTAATGCAGCATTCCTATTACATATTAGCATTCCTATTACGTTGCCCATGTACTGTTACTTACACGCAGTTGACCTGAAGCGATGCTGCTCACACTGCAATCTGAACATCCACGTTGCATTCCAATGGTATCAATCTTGTAAAGCAACAGCGCATTGGAAAAGCAATAGCTACAACTTCCCGTGATGCAAGGCCCACCGGATATAACCATATCAATTTTAACACTGAATCAACACCGTTACGAGCCACAAACGTTTCCACACTATGACAATTCGCCAGTCTCCCGCGCCACAACGCACCACAAGTCACAACTGCGCGCTAAATTCTATGCCGCCGCGGACGCAGCTGTCAACTTGCGCGTGCGGCGCGTGAGCTGCTGCACGTGCGTCTGCCGACCAGCTGATCGTCAAGGACGTTGGCATAGAGTTGCCATTATCGCAGTAGATCTGCCGGTTACGGACCCAAAGACCCGTAGCCGCGCCCGAGCCTCGATGCTATACAGCTAAATACTTGGGAAATCTATTCCAGTCACTCATTGCTATAGCTAGCAGTTGTTCCCTCTAATTTATCCCCTCGTGCCTAGGATTATTATCGACTGAGCGTCGATTATTTAGTTCATTTGTTATGCGAAATAGACCGCATTTAATTTTAGACCAAGTTTAGCACAAGGGCGGATTTGGCCGTGTTTGTGTGTCTCAAATGTAGTCGGTCGTGCCTCGTGGTTGATAAAAGGGTAGTTGATAACTAGATCAGAATACCTATGTATTGCTACTTTGTTTACGTTAGCAAAACGCAAGGTCATTGTTTTTTTTTGTAGAAGGTTCTTGACTGCTACGTTTATAGTTGGGTTACTTCACTTACTGCGGACATTTTTTTGCGGAATAGTCAAAATAATTTGTATTAAATTATTTTGTTTAAATCGTAATAGTCAAACGCTAATCATCATTCTATTTTTTTTTGCAAATTAATCTAAACATTTAGTGTAGTTCGTGTTTCTGCTTGCAGGCGACTAGACAACAAACTTTTTTTACAACCTTACAACTTACAAAGTACAACGCTTTGTGAAACAGGTGGCGGTAGTAGATAGTAAACTTGAAATCACAATATTACTACAGTAGTAGATTGTAAAAACTTCTTTTTGAGAAAGGTCACTGGTGATAGTTATAAAGGTCAAAGTTCACCTACCCAACGGTAGATGGCAGGGCAGTCCATTCCAATTTTGATCAACATTTATATTCCAAAGCCTGTGATTCTCAATAATTTTAAAGGGAAATGTTCACCCTTTTCCACAAAAATGGAGTTATTACTTGAAGTATACAGACGAGACCAAAATATATTGTAAATTGATCCCATTTTGCATATAAACATTCTTACCGAAACATATTTTAAGTTAAAGTTGATAAGCGTTCCACGCTTATAACGGTCGGTACTCACAAGTTTTTGATAACGAATTCACTGCCCGAGCTAAAATTAGCCTGCCTACGCATTATTATTTATCATGAAGGCATATAATATGTTTCATGCACTCTATCTTTTGCGAATATGTACAAAACTTCTATGAGCAATGAACAAGCATTTGCAAAAAGTGTATTTAAATCGACAGTTTAGCTTGGCACCGGACGGCGACCTATTTAGTGTTCCCTACTTCTATTTTGTTTTAAATAAATAGGACGTTTTTCATGCATTTTCAACAAACACGTATTTAATACATTACAATGCACACATAAAACATTTATCGGAACCGTTTTCCCATAATAAATCAGTAAACGTTTCAGAAAACCGTGATGTATTCGGTGGATTTATTTGGTCCCAGACGGCAACCTATTTAGCGTCGGCGATTTGTTTAATTGACCAATCAGGGACGATGTCACGCTTTTTGGAGCACTTCCTTCATTTATGGCCCTATGACTTGTTTACAAATCAACATTCAAACCAGAGACAGTGATGAATCATACTGTTCGTCACCATCGTAAGTACATATTTTTTAATTTCCCAAAATTTATTTTTTTTAAATAGAAAAAGTTGTTATTTCACTTTAAAACTGAGGCCCGATCAATTTGATACCACTATGTGATCTATGTGAAAACCGTGATCATGTCACAAGAGATCACTATTGGCAAGAGGTCTACGAAAGTCATGCGACACATGTTTGATGGGTTACTCTACACGTATAATTCGATAGTAGCAGCCATTTTGACAATCTGACACCATATAAGGTCAAGGTAAGGTCACATTAGATCAACAATTGTAATTGATAAATCTAATGAAAAAAGCATGTTTCTAGACCAGTTTTGTCTCAAAATACAGTGCTGGCATTTATTTGTTTGTATCTGGTCACTAAAAAAAACGCAATTTCAACATATGATGTCATGAGTTACTCACACTTAGGGAGCCATAAGTCAGTGAATAATACAGATATTGCTTTTCAATTGAGTTTGAGTATTGTCCACATGTGGTTCTTCAATATATTTTCCGTTTTCTAAATAAATGTTAGATTTGTTGTTGTTATGGTATTTTTGCCCATTTTTTCCTTAGAGGGGGGGGGGGGGGGGGGGGGGTCAAAAACCAAACGTTTCAAAAATCCGAGACCGCCATTTCGTAGCCTTTGCCTTTTGCTATCTTTTGACGTTTTTTTTAGTGCATTTTGCGCAAAATATGGCATTTGTACGGCCTGATACATTTTAGTTGATTTTTGTGTCAAACTCGTGTGTAGTGACGTCACTAAATTCGCTATATCTCGAACAAAAGTAAACGAAATTGGTTCATGTTGGCACAGAAGACATACAATTGATGTAGGAGAAGGCATCTCAAGTTTCACGACGATAACGCTATTGCTTGTTTTAGCTATTGCGAAAGTTGGTCAGGAGGCAATAACGTCCCCCCTCAACCAATGGCGGGTTAAGTAAACAATTCGCTTTATTGTGTATTGTAATACAGTCACTAACACCAAAACTGTCGACGAGGATGAAATTCGAACTCACGCGGGGAGACCCCATTGGATTAGCAGTCCAACGCCTTAACCACTCGGCCACCTCGTCCCATATCCTACCTTTAGTCACGAAATACGCTGCCGCCAGCGTTCACACTTTTGTCCAAATACCGTCACGTCAAGGTGGCGTTATTGCCGACTCACTGCCTGCTATCAGACAGATCCCCTGGTGGTAGTTATACATTTTTGATCAAGAATGATTTTGGTTCATTTCGACGTTTGCGTGTGTCACGCGCTGTGGTACCACCCTTATCAGAACGTACCATACCAAAAACAAAATTTATTTGATGGTCCTATCCAATCGTGAAAACCCGATCTCAATAGCAGTGGTTGCAAAGTTATTAGCTTCCGGAAAGCGTCTGTTAGGCCGTGTCGGGCCGGCTCGGGCCGGTTCGGGCCGGGTCAGATGCAAATTTGTCTAGCAAGTTGACGAGAAACCTCACTGGCACTTCGCGCCCGCTCGGTAATTAAACTAAAACAGCAACGACGAGGATGAGATTCGAACTCACGCGGGGAGACCCCATTGGACAGACACGACAGACACGAAAACACAGCAAGGTTTTCGTGTCTGTCCGCGGTTGAATTCACGTGCCTTTGTGAGCGTGGAACCTCCGTCTAGGAGAATCCCGAGAAATATTAATATTTGAGCGGCGTCTGTAGTTCCGAGCTGGGAAAACACAACCAACAATCTGGGTGTAATTCACGTGCCTTTATGCATAGGGAACCTCCATTCCGGAGAAATTCGTTAAATTAGAAGTGCGTTAAATGCTATAGCTACGTGTCAGAGATGGGTTGGTTGGAGTTGGAGATCCAAGTCCGACAAGTCCGACAAGTCCGACAAGTCCGACAGCTCTACAAGTCCGACCAACAAGTCCAACAAGTCCGACAAGTCCAGTCCGACAAGTCCGACAAGTCTGGCAAGTCTGACAAGTCCGACAAGTCCGACAAGTCCGACAAGTCCAATAAGTCCAATAGTCCAACAAGTCCACCCAACAAGTCAAAAAAGTACAAAAGTAATCCATCTATCAATCAAATCTCCATCCATCTATCGGGATGCAATCTATCGGGATTGCGAATCTATGGGAATTCGACGCGGAGCTAGCACAAGGCGCTAGTCTATATTGCTATTTGACAAGCGTCTGTCTGTCTGTCTGTCTGTCATTCCGGAACGAATTTAACACAGTAAAGCGGCAGTTCTACATTGCAGTACCACATTGCTATAAGCACTTGATGTACGTGATTTTAAGGTTTTCAAACGAGTTTACGGATACTACCGAGTGGTGTATAATTCGTACATTTCCGACGCAATTGATACGATAGTTACAGACAGTTTTAGCTTGTGCAGTTTTGGGCGAAGGTTTGTGCTGTAACTAACATAGGTGTTATAATTATTTTACCGTACAAAAACAGTTTACGGATAAGAGTTTTACATCGCTTCACTCCAGTCGAAAGCCAATCAGATCCGACCACGGATACTACAGTGCCACAACCAATGTCAAGCAACCACGGAATCACTGCGAAACGAAGGTCATCGACATACGGTACGGCATATATCAATGAACATATACGCTAAGCCGGGGTGGAGTTTTCACGGGTTTAACGGGTATATAACGGGTGCCATAGGTGTTCCACGGGTATAATGGGTGAGTGCCGGCTATAACGGGGTTATCATGTGTTCCCCAGGGGCACAACGGGTACTACGGGTGTATGTCGGGCACCGTATGTTTTTGACGGGTACTTCGGGTGTATGACGGGTACAAAAACGTATTATAGGTACGACAGGTGTCGCGAGTAGTACGGGTTATCAATCCCTAATTGCCTATCACTGGCTTGCACCACCACTGGACACCAGTAATCACCCAGCGGAGCGGACGGGTTAGCACCAGTAAACCACTAACCAGTTTTAACACTCACAACAATAAGAGGAGTCAAAGAGTCAGCAACGTCAAACTCAAACAGTCGCTAAACGTCAGAATATGCAAATTTGCATGCTTTGTACGATTTAACTAGACTCGTGGAAACGACCATTTGTTCACGCTGACTGATATTGAAACATTATTACAAATCGAAACCGCACCAAAACATCCGACGAGGATGAGATTCGAACTCACGCGGGGAGACCCCATTGGATTAGCAGTCCAACGCCTTAACCACTCGGCCACCTCGTCCCATATCCTACCTTTAGTCACGAAATACGCTGCCGCCAGCGTTCACACTTTTGTCCAAATACCGTCACGTCACGGTGGCGTTATTGCCGACTCACTGCCTGCTATCAGACAGATCCCCTGGTGGTAGTTATACATTTTTGATCAAGAATGATTTTGGTTCATTTCGACGTTTGCGTGTGTCACGCGCTGTGGTACCACCCTTATCAGAACGTACCATACCAAAAACAAAATTTATTTGATGGTCCTATCCAATCGTGAAAACCCGATCTCAATAGCAGTGGTTGCAAAGTTATTAGCTTCCGGAAAGCGTCTGTTAGGCCGTGTCGGGCCGGCTCGGGCCGGTTCGGGCCGGGTCAGATGCAAATTTGTCTAGCAAGTTGACGAGAAACCTCACTGGCACTTCGCGCCCGCTCGGTAATTAAATTAAAACAGCAACGACGAGGATGAGATTCGAACTCACGCGGGGAGACCCCATTGGACAGACACGACAGACACGAAAACACAGCAAGGTTTTCGTGTCTGTCCGCGGTTGAATTCACGTGCCTTTGTGAGCATGGAACCTCCGTCTAGGAGAATCCCGATAAATATTAATATTTGAGCGGCGTCTGTAGTTCCGAGCTGGGAAAACACAACCAACAATCTGGGTGTAATTCACGTGCCTTTATGCATAGGGAACCTCCATTCCGGAGAAATTCGTTAAATTAGAAGTGCGTTAAATGCTATAGCTACGTGTCAGAGATGGGTTGGTTGGAGTTGGAGATCCAAGTCCGGCAAGTCCGACAAGTCCGACCAATCCGACAGCTCTACAAGTCCGACCAACAAGTCCAACAAGTCCGACAAGTCTGACAAGTCCAGTCCGACAAGTCCGACAAGTCTGGCAAGTCTGACAAGTCCGACAAGTCCGACAAGTCCGACAAGTCCGACAAGTCCGGCAAGTCCGACAAGTCCAATAAGTCCAATAAGTCCAACAAGTCCACCCAACAAGTCAAAAAAGTACAAAAGTAATCCATCTATCAATCAAATCTCCATCCATCTATCGGGATGCAATCTATCGGGATTGCGAATCTATGGAAATTCGACGCGGAGCTAGCACAAGGCGCTAGTCTATATTGCTATTTGACAAGCGTCTGTCTGTCTGTCTGTCTGTCATTCCGGAACGAATTTAACACAGTAAAGCGGCAGTTCTACATTGCAGTACCACATTGCTATAAACACTTGATGTACGTGATTTTAAGGTTTTCAAACGAGTTTACGGATACTACCGAGTGGTGTATAATTCGTACATTTCCGACGCAATTGATACGATAGTTACAGACAGTTTTAGTTTGTGCAGTTTTGGGCGAAGGTTTGTGCTGTAACTAACATAGGTGTTATAATTATTTTACCGTACAAAAACAGTTTACGGATAAGAGTTTTAAATCGCTTCACTCCAGTCGAAAGCCAATCAGATCCGACCACGGATACTACAGTGCCACAACCAATGTCAAGCAACCACGGAATCACTGCGAAACGAAGGTCATCGACATACGGTACGGCATATATCAATGAACATATACGCTATGCCGGGGTGGAGTTTTCACGGGTTTAACGGGTGTATAACGGGTGCCATAGGTGTTCCACGGGTATAATGGGTGAGTGCCGGCTATAACGGGGTTATCATGTGTTCCCCAGGGGCACAACGGGTACTACGGGTGTATGTCGGGCACCGTATGTTTTTGACGGGTACTTCGGGTGTATGACGGGTACAAAAACGTATTATAGGTACGACAGGTGTCGCGAGTAGTACGGGTTATCAATCCCTAATTGCCTATCACTGGCTTGCACCACCACTGGACACCAGTAATCACCCAGCGGAGCGGACGGGTTAGCACCAGTAAACCACTAACCAGTTTTAACACTCACAACAATAAGAGGAGTCAAAGAGTCAGAAACGTCAAACTCAAACAGTCGCTAAACGTCAGAATATGCAAATTTGCATGCTTTGTACGATTTAACTAGACTCGTGGAAACGACCATTTGTTCACGCTGACTGATATTGAAACATTATTACAAATCGAAACCGCACCAAAACATCCGACGAGGATGAGATTCGAACTCACGCGGGGAGACCCCATTGGATTAGCAGTCCAACGCCTTAACCACTCGGCCACCTCGTCCCATATCCTACCTTTAGTCACGAAATACGCTGCCGCCAGCGTCACACTTTTGTCCAAATACTGAGACGGCACAGCTGCGTGACTGCCGACTCCCTGCTTGATATCAGACACATCCCCTGGCGGTAGTTATACATTTTTGATCAATAATGATTTGTGTTCATTTCGACGTTTGCGTGTGCCATGCGCTGTGGTACCACCCTTATCAGAACGTACCATACCAAAAACAAAATTGATTTGATGGTCCTATCCAATCGTGAAAACCCGATCTCAATCGGAGCAGTGGTTACAAAGTTATTAGCTTCCGAAAAGCGTCTATACGGCCGGGTCGGGCCGTGTCGGGGCGGTTCGGACCGGTTCGGGCCTGGTCGAATGTAAACTTGTCTATTAAGTTGACGAGAGACCTCACGGGCACTTCGCGCCCGCTCGGTAATTAAATTAAAACAGCAACGACGAGGATGAGATTCGAACTCATTCGGGGAGACCCCATTGGATTAGCAGTTCAACGCCCTAACCCTATTCCCTGCGGGCGGCCAGAATTACGTTAACCTGCCGGGGGGCGGGGGGGGGGGGGGGCAGATTCTGCCCCCCCCCCAGAGATCTCGAGAACCACTCGGTCGATTTCAATGGGGAAAACGCCATTCGATTCGTCATGACAAGATCTCTCTTTTTGAATCCCTACATTTTTGTTTTTGTTCAAAAATAGGGGACCAGGGGGCAAACAATCAGAAAATTTGGGGTGTTTTTTGAAAGGTCATTGCGGCCATGTGGCTCGACCAATTTTCATGCTCCAAACGTGTTTGAGCTTCAAATGTACTGGTATTTAATATATAAAAAGACACAAAATAAAATGAAAATCATAGGTGTATTCAGGGAATGTAAAACGGGGGGATTTTTTGGAACTAAAATATGTGCTGTTCGTGATTGTTTGGGACGACATGAACGTCATATGTGGGCATTATATGCTGTAATTGGTTAAATTTGATATATTGCGCATAGGCGGATCCAGGAAAAAACATGGGGGCACCATGCGCGTCATGCTTTTGTCATCTTAATAATATGAAGTTGGACCTAATTTGAGGGTGGGTATCGCCTCCCATTTTTTTTTATCCTGAGTGCGCCTCTGCCCCAAAAATATGTACAATCCCAGTATCTATGATGCATATTGCAGTGAAATTGTTTCTGACGCATTTATTGCACTGCAAACCACGAAGGAAGTATGCGACGCAAAACCGCATTCGTAACACCCTCCCAAGACAGGAGCCTGGAACCGCCTCTGCTGGACCGATTTTTTTCTCTCAAAAATTTGACACAACACGCGCCATTCAATTTTTAGAGAAAGTCACAAAGTTTCAGGACGAAAAAAAAAATCACCTAACGGTTTAGAAGCGGCAAGTGAAAAACCACCGGGAGGGTCAGAATCTGCCCCCCCCCCCCTCCCGCAGGGAATAGGGTTAACCACTCGGCCACCTCGTCATGTCCTGTGTTAAAAACAATTCAATTCACTCAAAATGCGTCCGTGCTTTCTTTGGGGTCATAAACCAGTTTTAACACTCACAACAATAAGAGGAGTCAAAGAGTTATGCTAAACGTCAGAATATGCAAATCTGCATGCTTTGTACGATTTAACTAGACTCTTGGAAACGACCATTTGTTCACGCTAACTGATATTGAAACATTATTAAAAATCGAAACCGCACCAAAACATCCGACGAGGATGAGATTCGAACTCACGCGGGGAGACCCCATTGGATTAGCAGTCCAACGCCTTAACCACTCGGCCACCTCGTCCCATACACTGCATCTAGTCACAAAATACGCTGTGGCCAGCATTCGTCCTTTTGTGGAAATACCGTCACGTGACGGTCTCGTTCCCGCCGACTCGTTGTCACATACCGGACACACCAGCAGCATCACCTTGTGGTATTTAAACAGGTAAACGTACATCTTTCCAAGGATAGACGGTAGTGTGACCGTGCCGTTTGTCATGTAAGACAAAGTCAGGGAGTGACCGACTGGGCGAATGGATACAATTATCGGTCAAATATATTGCAAAAGAGCGCTAATGAACGTCATGGTAGGCTGTGCCGCACGTATAACGGAGCTGCGGTACAGTCTACCTCTCAGTTCTGAGCAGCTGGAAAGCAGCAGAGGCAGACCAGACAGCCCGCAGCCCAACAGTGTGAGTTCTGAGCAGCTGGCAGGCAGCAGAGGCAGACCAGACTTCCCGCAGCCCAACAGTGTGTTGGGCCACGGTGTAGACTATAGCCTGCGGGCATGGAAAGCGGCTGCACCGCTAGACCCAGTTACATGACAAACATCGCGGGGGTGATTCAGCTATTTTCATAAAAACGTGATCAGGCTGCTTCACTTCAATTATCAATATCTATTCCGCTTATTGAAATCCCTAAATCACTGTCGTGACGTATCATGCAAGTGACATTACTGGGAAGACTGGGAAGACATTACTGACATTACTGGGAAGACTGCACGCATAATGGCAGCATGCCATGCCATCAGTTTATGTAGACCGCTATGCCAGGTACATTGTCAAATGGAGAGGGCTAGTGATGCGCGATCGATAACACATTTTGAACACACTTGGTGGCAATGTCTATGCTAACTGGAAAGGTCAAGCGTGTGCAACATCAGAGATGCGGTAAGTGAGCAACTAGATGAACAAATAATCGCCGAGTGTAGTCACATTATATAGACCTTGAAGCAGTCGGCAAATAATTATTCAAAACTCACAACGAGGATGGTATTCGAACTAATGCTGGGAGACCTCATTGGATAAGCAGTCGAACCACTCGTCCACCTCGTCATGTTCCAAATAAAAACGAACGGAAATCCTCGCCTCCCGTGTTGTACTTCCTTAGCTTCATCAATATGTATGGTTTAACCTTTTACTAAGATACAAGGTGGTATAGCCAAATCAAGTTTTGCACTGGACCTTAAATATAAATAGGATTTGAACGAATTAGCTACACTGAAGGAAACGGCTTATTTCACAGAAGCATATTATTGGAAAATGGATTAACATTAACAAGGTAACCACACCAAAACCATCGACGAGGATGAGATTCGAACTCACGCGGGGAGACCCCATTGGATTAGCAGTCCAACGCCTTAACCGCTCGGCCACCTCGTCACGTTCTAGACAAAACACAACTCAAATAAGAGATGTGCCAAAGGAATGTTACCGTCATTCAGGGTAACTTTAGCATACTTTTAGGACATTTTTGTGCGCCGTGTTTTTGTTACTGCCACAAATACAAATGTGTCGGATACAAAATTGGTGGACAGACTAGCGCTATTGCTTGGTGGTTGCAGTGTTGAGATTCTGCTTATTTAAGTTGTGTTTTCTGAGGTGGCTAGTTACTCGGAATCGGCTAACTTTAGCCACTCCGCGTTACATATTTTTTTTGTCCGATTTTCAGGCAATGATCAATGATATTTATGTTCCCATCGACGTCAACTAGGGAAACCTTCCAAGAAATCCGTGCATATACACAATGTTCTGTATAAGTATGCTCTGATAATACAAAAATGGCAGAATTAGAAATGCATGTTTTAGAAAAAACTCTGTGTCGGTATCGGTATCAGTATCGGTATCGGTATCGGCAAGTCCTCATAGGTATCTGCATGATATTGATACGACTCAAATTAGTATTGGCAGCGTTATCGATAAGTACATGCGGCCCGTGATTTGTTTAATTATCCATTTCCTAAGTTTCGTGATCAAGAGCAAAGAAAAAAAATCGCCGACACTAAATAGGTCGCCATTGGGTACATAAGTGAACTTCCGATTTCATTGCCATTTTCTCATTGTATCATTTTTTTAATGTTTCTTTTTAATGATAAGCTTAAGCCTAGTGTTATATACAGCGGGAGACAAAACAAAACAAAACTCATAAATGTTGAAAATACATTAACCAATTTTATAAAATTGAGGTCGCAACCACTAACTAGGCCGTCGTTGGGTGAATAATTTAATTGTTAATTTGGTTGTCTTTTTATTCAATGTTGGTTGATTTTTAAGGGCACATAATCACGATAAACAGAGTGGAAGGCATATTTTCCACACCATTTTGTCAAAAAGCAATACCGGATTTTGGTGAACACCGAAATTCGTTACCAAGTACTTGAGAGTACCGGTCGTTAAAGTGTGGAACGTTTATCAACTTTAACTTGAAATATCTTTCGGTGGGAATGTTTATATGCAAAATGTTATAAATTTACAAGATATTTTGGTCTCATCTGTCAATTTCATGTGATAACTCCATTGTTGTGGGAAAAGGTCATTATTTCCCTTTAACCCGCGAGTTACTGGGGGGCTATTTTTTGCCCTCCCTCTCGTTATTTTGCAATAACTCTTAAATGAACACTGGTATCGTCACCAAACTTGCAGTACCTTCTCTCACATCAATTCTACACATGTTGGCAAAAGGAAAAATATGAGGTTATGATAGGTCAATCGGGAATGACGTCAGAGTGACGTCATGTTCTTCGGTTTTGGTTGAAAAATAATGGTTTTCGGAAAACGCTGTCAAAGGTACGATATTTGAGATAAACTCAATTGTCTTGAATCAAATTAATGACAATAGCCCGGGCTATCAAATTGCTATCTCGGATTTTTGAGTTTTTTAAAATTCAAATTGTGAGAAATCCAAATTTTAATGTAACATCGAGAGCTTTTGACACGGTCAAACATTTTTTTGTTTTTATAAAATTTTCAAGAAAAAATCAGAATGAAAAAAACCCGGAATATATGTGATTCAGACGTATGCGGTGAATATGTGTACCAAATTTGAAGTCGATATCTTCGAAAATGACTGAGTTATGACCTTTAAATGACAAAAATCCACCACCTCTCACAGCATTACTATGCACAAAAAACGCATTTCCATTTTTGATTTTTACTTCTATTTATATGGAACAAACAATGTTCTAAGGTCATTTTACGCGTTCTAGACGATAAACAAACCCACAAACATGTGTTACAACACCTAATGACTGTAATCTGCAGTTTGACCTCGTGACCTCGGATGACTTTGACCTGACTTAAGGTCATAAACAGCTTAGAAAGGTATTTAGAAGTGTCAGACACACGAATCATACCGATTTATCGACAGCTTATGCGTTTAATATCGCAATTTTGCGCGACAATTCCATCCATCGAGACCTTTTGACACGGTCAAACATTTTCTACTTGACCTGACCTGTGACGTTATTGCTGACCCCGAGATCAACAATATTACGTTTCCCTCGATAAATTTCCAAGGGCTATCGAATGCCGTTTGAATTTTTACATTCGGTCCAGTAGTTCCGGAGATCAGAGGGGGGGGGGGGGGAAATAGCCCCCCCCAGCAAGTCGCGTTATGAAATATACCCCCGTAACTCGCGGGTTAATGCATCGAATCCCAAACCTGATACCTACAATTAACCGGTCGTCATGGCGACGCCCCCCACCCCCCTGGGGGCGTCGCCACCGGGGTCTGAGAAGCCGTCGGCACCCCCTAGTCGCTCCGGTCCCCCAGATCAGCAGGATTTTGACATTAGCCATATGGGAGCAGGGGCCAACCACCTGGCTGGCCCCAGTCCAAATCGTGTGGCGACGCTCCTGGCTAAAGTTACCCTGATGCCAATTTTAGCAACCCCTCGCCACCTTTAACCGCAGCTCTACAGTCAAAGGGAACAAACAAAATATAGTGTGCAACTGAGTACTAATTCACGGTGGACGCTCTATGGGCTGCACCCAAGTACTTAATTTCATTGGGCAAATTATTAATTCTTGGCCCGGGGTAGGTACTATCAAACCAGCGTTATTTGTTAAATACATTTTAAGGGTAACTTTAAAAGTCAAAACAATACTATTTCTAATTTTATATATAATTTTTGTCCAGCTAAAACCTGACCCTAAGAACTTTTCAATTACATAAGAGAGGTTCATATTCTTCGTTTTGAAACAGAGCGTGCCCAATATTAACTTAAATTACGATCTTCCATTTGACTTAAGTTACCCTGATGGCTAAGGCTACCCTGGAAGACGGTACACCTAAAAAGTATAAGCACTTATAGAATTTCTAGGATTTACCTAGGCTCGTTGAAACGACTTTTGTCCACAATTGTTATTGGAAGAAATTTATAAATAGCAATCAGACAAAAACGGACGACGAGGATGAGATTCGAACTCACGCGGGGAGACCCCATTGGATTAGCAGTCCAACGCCTTAACCTCTCGGCCACCTCGTCCCATATCCTACCTTTAGTCACGAAATACGCTGCCGCCAGCGTTCACACTTTTGTCCAAACACCATCACGTCACGGTGGCGTTATTGCCGACTCACTACCTGATATCAGACACATCACCTGGTGGTAGTTATACAGGTCAAAGTACATCTACCCGACGGTAGATGGCAGGGCAGGCCATTCCAATTTTGATCGACATTTATTTTCCAAAGCCTTTGATTCTCAATAATTTTAAGAGAGAGTTTTACCCTTGTTTTTGTTTGTACATATGTCATCAGCTTCATTGCGCACCTCAGGAACGCCGCTCTGAACATATTGCCGCAATCGCAAAGGTAACTACTTACCGTCCAAACATTTAACTACCTAGGCATCACTTAACTCGTGTCTTAGCACTGCCCTGAGTTTTTTTTATAATGATTGTAAAAATGCTTCGACCGATAAATGTTTTGTAGCGTATGTGCGTAGCACACGTGCAAATCATGTGATGTTTTGGCTGATTTATGCGGTAATTGTTTTCCTTCGCACTGGCATTATCTTCAAAACCGTTCACAACGGCATGCAAAAAGAAGAAGTGATGAATCGGCCTTTGATGCCAATTCATGGAGCGAGCAAATCAGGGAGTGGAAACAGACAGAAACTAGAAGAAAACAAAACACTTCTGAACATCACGGTAGGCTGGGCCGCAGAGCAGTTAAGTGTTGCGGCACAGTCTAACGTTCAGATGCGATCAGCTGCAAGGCGGTTGCGGAAGGGTAGACTTACCGCATCGCAGTGTTGTGCTGCGGTACAGTATAACCTGCAGGTATAAAAATACGCCAGAAAGTAGAGACGCAGAAGTGTTAAATTGCCTCTGCATCACATAACTGATTCAATATGTGTGGCCATATCGACTGACAAATGAAGATATTTGACTGCAAAGAGCATCAGAAATTCTAAAAAATTACCGACGAGTATGAGATTCGAACGGTTGTTTAGTAAAGGTCAAAACACACAATTTGATTGCGTACCGAAATACTATTTCACGGTGGCGATATAAGCCGGTTTTGCAACGGCTTAAGTAAACAATTTGCTTTAGTGCGAGTTGCAAACAGTCACTAACACGAAAACTATCGACGAGGATGAGATTCGAACTCACGCGGGGAGACCCCATTGGATTAGCAGTCCAACGCCTTAACCACTCGGCCACCTCGTCCCATATCCTACCTTTAGTCACGAAATACGCTGCCGCCAGCGTTCACACTTTTGTCCAAATACCGACACGTCACGGTGGCGTTATTGCCGACTCCCTGCCTGATATCAGACACATCATCTGGTGGTATTTATACAGGTCAAAGTACATCTACCCAACGGTAAATGGCAGGGCAGTCCATTCCAATTTTGATCAACATTTATATTCCAAAGCCTTTGATTCTAAATAATTTGAAATGGAAATATTCACCCTTTTCCACAACAATGGAGTTATCACTTGAAATATACAGACGAGACCAAAATATATTGTAAATTGATCACATTTTGCATATAAACATTCCTACCGAAATATATTTGAAGCTAACGTTGATAAGCGTTCCACGCTTATAACAGTCGGTACTCACAAGTACTTGGTAACGAATTCACTGCTCGAGCTAAAATTAGCCTGCCTAAGCATTTATATTTATCATGAAAGCATATAATAAGATGTATGCACTGTTGATAATGCATCTTTTGCATCATGCATCTTTTGCGAATATGTACCAAACTTCTATGAACAATGAACAAGCATTTGACAAAAGTGCATTGAAATCGACAGTTTAGCTTGGCCCCGGACGGAGACCTATTTAGTGTTCTCTACTCTTTTAAATAAATAGGACGTTTTTCGCATGCATTTTTAACAAACAAGTATTTAATACATTGCAATGCACACATGACACATTTATCTGAACCGTTTTCCCATAATCAATCAATAAACGTTTCAGAAAACCGTAATGCATCCGGCAGATAAACTTGGCCCCGGACCGCGATCTATTTAATGTCGACGATTTGTTTCATTGACCAATCAGGGATGTTGTCACGCTTCTTGGAGCACTTACTTCATTTCTGGCCCTATGACTTGTTCACAAATCAACATTCAAACCAATCGCAAAGGTAACTACTTACCGTCCAAACATTTAACTACCTAGGCGTCACTTAACTCGTGTCTTAGCACTGCCCTGAGTTTTTTTTATAATGATTGTAAAAATGCTTCGACCGATAAATGTTTTGTAGCTTATGTGCGTAGCGCACGTGCAGATCATGTTATGTTTCGGTTGGTTCATGCGGTAATTGTTTTTCTTCGCACTGGCATTATCTTCAAAACCGTTCACAACGGCATGCAAAAAGAAGAAGTGATGAATCGGCCTTTGAGGCCAATTCATGGAGCGAGCAAATCAGGGAGTGGAAACAGACAGAAACTAGAAGGAGAAAAAAACCACTTCTGAACATCACGGTAGGCTGGGCCGCAGAGCAGTTAAGTGTTGCGACACAGTCTAACGTTCAGATGCGATCAGCTGCAAGGCGGTTGCGGCAGGGTAGACTTACCGCATCGCAGTGTTGTGCTGCGGTACAGTATAACCTGCAGGTATAAAAAACGCCAGAAAGTAGAGACGCAGAAGTGTTAAATTGCCTCTGCATCACATAACTGATTCAATATGTGTGGCCATATCGACTGACAAATGAAGATATTTGACTGTAAAGAGCATCAGAAATTCTATAAAAAATACCGACTTGAATGAGATTCGAACGGTTGTTTAGTAAAGGTCAAAATACACAATTTGATTGCGTACCGAAATACTATTTCACGGTGGCGATATAAGCCGGTTTTGCAACGGCTTAAGTAAACAATTTGCTTTAGTGCGAGTTGCAAACAGTCACTAACACGAAAACTATCGACGAGGATGAGATTCGAACTCACGCGGGGAGACCCCATTGGATAAGCAGTCCAACGCCTTAACCACTCGGCCACCTCGTCCCATATCCTACCTTTAGTCACGAAATACGCTGCCGCCAGCGTTCACACTTTTGTCCAAATACCGACACGTCACGGTGGCGTTATTGCCGACTCCCTGCCTGATATCAAACACATCACCTGGTGGTAGTTATACAGGTCAAAGTACATTTACCCGACAGTAGATGGCAGGCAGGCCATTCCAATTTTGATCGACATATATTTTCGAAAGCCCTTGATTTTCAATAATTTTTAACGGATATATTCACCTTTTTCTACAAAAATGGAGTTATTACTTGAAATCGACAGACGAGACCAAAATATGTTGTAAATTTATCACATTTTGAATATAAACATTCATACCGAAAGATGTTTCAAGTCGAAGTTGATAAGCGTTCCACGCTTATAACGGTTGGTACTCACAAGTACTTGGTAACGAATTCACTGTCCGGACTAAAATTAGCCTGCCTACCCATTGTTATTGATCATGAAGGCTGATCATGATAGAGATGCACTCATTTTTTTTGCGAATATGAACCAAACTTCTATGAACAATCAACAAGCATTTGACAAAAGTGCATTGCAATCGGCAGTTTACCTTGGCCCCGGACGGCGACCTATTTAGTGTTCTCTACTCATTGAAAAATAAAAAATAGGACGTTATGCGCATGCATTTTCAACAAACAGCTATTTAATACATTACAATGCACACATGCAACATTTATCTGAACCGTTTCCCCATAATCAATCAATAAACGTTTCAGAAAACCGTGATGCATTCGGCGGATTAACTTGACCCCGGACAGCGACCTATTTAGTGCCGGAAATTTGTTTCATTGACCAGTCAGGGACGTTGTCACGCGTCTTGGAGCACTCACTTCATTTCTGGACATATGACTTGTTTACAAGTCAACATTCAAACCAGAGATAGTGATGGATCATACTGTTCGTCACCATACGTAAGCACATTTTTTAATTTCCCAAAATGTAATTTTTGAAATAGAAAAAGTTGTTATTTCACTTATAAACTGAGGTACGATCAATTTGATGCCATACATGTGTCACAGAAGAATGCAGATCAAGAAATCATAAGGTGAATATTTCCCTTTAAAGGAAACAGTCCACCTCGAAATAGTCTCAGCAATGATTGAGAGAAGCTAGAATGAATTATCATTACCGAGGGGGCGCAAAGCGCCAGTGAGGTTTCTCGTCAACTTATTAGACAAATTTGCACTTGACCCGGCCCGACCGAGCCTGCTGAGTAAAATCCATCATCCAGCCAGTACCAATAATTTTTAACTATTCTTTTTGTTCAGTCCTCCTGCCCTCCGGTGCGTGTCGAATAGTCCCACCCACCTCTGTTCCCTCACCCTCCTATACATTACCCATCCCTTCCAGACTTTCTCTAGTCCTACAAATCTAGCGTTCGAAAGCTGATGTCCCTCCCCGTTAAAATGGGCTGCCACCTCCATTTAATTCTTCTTGCACCTTATGGTTGACAAATGATTTTGAACTCTCTGATATAGTATCCCCCCTGTTTCTCCTACATAAACTACGCAATCACACACTTCACAAAAGATACCATATACTACATTCCTTGATTTACATCCAATTGTTCTATCATACGTGCATGTTGACGTACCTCCTGGCCCTCTTATCATCTCCTCTCGCCTATAAATAACCTTGCATACTGAACAGTTATTTCCACAATCCCCTTTACCCTTCTCATCTGGCTGTTCCAGCTGCTTTGTCTTTTTATGTACCCAGATATCCTTTAGGTTAGTACCCCTTTTTAAAGTGCCTTTTCATCACACAACTGATCCAACATGTGTGGCCATATAGACTGACAAGTGCAGATTTTTGACTGTACAGAGCATCAGAAATTCTCAAAAATTACCGACGAGAATGAGATTCGAACGGGTGTTTACTGTTTAGTAAAGGTCAAAATACAAAATATGATTGCGTACACTGTATAGGAATACTTATTCACGCTGACGATATACGTCGGTTTTCCACCGTCTTTACCCGGCATTGGCTGGGGTCTCAGCCGAACGCCATTGGCTGGGAGGGGGGGGGGGGGCGTTTTTCGACTCCCCTGATTATTTTCCGAACGAATAACCGCAGCGAGACGCGCAAGGCGGCAATCAAAAGCTCTCAAAGAGACGCATCCAAAGCATACGTGACATTTTAAAAATAAGGTGACATGTCCGGGCACGGTCAAGTCAAAAGTAAACATTGAGATATTTGAGTTTTTGGGCCATACTGTCCATCCAAAGTCTTATATTGAGACTATAATCGCACAATGTGCTCTCAAAGGTATAATACATATCCTGCCTAAGCAAATGTGAAATTGTAAGTGAAGGTCAAGGTAATCAGGTCACAAAAGGTTACTATTGGCAAGGTGTCTACGAAAGTCATGCGACACATGTTTGATGGGATATTCTACACGTATAATTCGATAGTAGCAGCCATTGTCACAATCTGACACCATATAAGGTCAAGGCCAGGTTACATAATGTCAAAATTTGAAATTGATAAATATAATTAAGAAGGCATGTTTCTAGACCAGTTTTGTCTAAAAGATACAGTGCTGGCATTTATTTGTTTGTATCTGGTCACTAAAAACAAAACAAAAACGCAATTTCAAAATATGACGTCACGAGTTACTCATACTTAGGGAGCCATAAGTCAGTCAAAATAAAGACATTGCTTTTACATTTGGCTTGGGTATTGTCCACATGTGGTTCTTCGATATATCCTCCATTTTTGTTTTATGTTGGAAAATTTTGATTTTGTGGGATTTTTTTTTTTTGGGGGGGGGGGGGGGGGGGTCAAAAGCAATGTTCAAAAATCTGGGATCGACATTTGTAGCCCTTGCCATTTTCTATCTTCTGACGTTTTTTGATTGCATTTTGCTCAAAATATGTCAATTTTAGCTGATTTTTGTGTCAAACTCGTGTGTAGTGACGTTACTAAATCCGCTATATCTCGATTTAAAAAAAATCGACGAAATCGCTTTATGTTTGTACAGAAGACGTAAAATGTATGTAGGAGAAGGTACTTCAAGTTACACGTCGATAGCGCTATTGGTGTTTGAGCTATTGCGAAAGGTCGTCAGGTGGCGAAAAACGACCCCCCTACGCCAGCCAATGCATGAATGGCGGGTTAAGTAAACAATTCGCTTTATTGCGAGTTGTAATACAGTCACTAACGCCAAAACTGTCGACGAGGATGAGATTCGAACTCACGCGGGGAGACCCCATTGGATTAGCAGTCCAACGCCTTAACCACTCGGCCACCTCGTCCCATGTACAGCCTCTAGTCACAAAATACGCTGCCGCCAGCGTACACACTTTTGTCCAAATACCGTCACGTCACGGTGGCGTTATTGCCGACTCCCTGCCTGATATCAGACACATCACCTGGTGGTAGTTATGCAGGTCAAAGCGTATCTTCCCGACGATATATGGCAGTGTGTGCCATTCACATGTTGGTCTGCACCACCTTTTGCGTGTCTTTGATTTCCAAAAATATGAAGTGATATTGCTACTGGAGCATATTAGGTGTCTACTGTCTAATCAGCTTCATTGCGTTATTTATTTTGCCGTTTTCCCAGGGTCACAGACAACTTTGTTAACCGTGAGGTGACCGCAGACGGTTTTAACGAAATTTTAATCTCGTACATAGGGCATGCGATACGACACGTTGCAAACTCTCACACATAGGCACCATCAACATCTTGTACGATTGTATCACCTCATCGCCCATTGTAGGTATATAACATCTTATACTTCACCGTGTTATGTTCGTTTTATTTATTATTTTATGTTTTTTTTAATTACTATATGATGTATTATTACTTTTACTTTTATTTCTGGTTATATTTTACCTGATGACTTCACCTGTCAGTGGGTGCTTTCGCCCGTTGGTGATATGTGTGAATAAATCAAATGAATACAATAAATTGCGCACCTTTCTGAATACATTGCCGTTGAGGGTAACAACAACAGGACCCTGCTAATGTCGCGGACCAAACTCGTGCATTACCGCTGCCTTTTCCAGCCTTTGTTTTTCGATAATCCTATGAAACGGTTTCCACCGATATTTCTGGTTAATTTTGTGCATAGACATGAACTGAGCATGGTATGTTAAGCTTGGTCCATAGCGTTTTTTGTTTGTTCGCACAGCCATTACCTTTAAATACCGTCCATGCTCCATAACGACACGCAAAGTAACAAAGTGATGAATTAGCCTTTAAGGCCAATTCATGGAGCGGCCAAATCAGAGCGTGAAGAAGTCAGATACTTGAGTGAAAAAAAGCACTGTCTGGGCGTCACGATAGGATGTGCTGCCAAACAGTGGGGAGCTGCGGTGAAGTCTAACGTTTAAGTGTGAACACTGAACACTGAACAGCTGGGAGACTGCGGTACAGAACACTGAACACTGAACAGCTGGGAGACTACGGTACAGTCTAACGTTCCGGTGCGAACACTGAACACTGAACAGCTGGGAGGACTGCGGTACAGTCTAACGTTCAGGTGTGAACACTGAACACTGAACAGCTGGGAGACTGCGGAACATAACACTGGACACTGAACAGCTGGGAGACTACGGTACAGTCTAACGTTCCGGTGCGAACACTGAACACTGAACAGCTGGGAGACTACGGTACAGTCTAACGTTCCGGTGCGAACACTGAACACTGAACAGCTGGGAGACTGCGGTACAGTCTAACGTTCAGGTGTGAACACTGAACACTGAACAGCTGGGAGACTGCGGAACATAACACTGGACACTGAACAGCTGGGAGACTACGGTACAGTCTAACGTTCCGGTGCGAACACTGAACACTGAACAGCTGGGAGACTGCGGTACAGTATAACGTTCCGGTGCGAACACTGAACACTGAACAGCTGGGAGACTGCGGTACAGAACACTGAACACTGAACAGCTGGTAGACTGCGGCAGGGTAGACTTCCCACATCGCAGTGATGTGTGCGGTACAGTATAACCTGCAGGTATGAAAAACGCCAGAAAGTAGAGACGCAGAAGTGTTAAAGTGCCTCTGCATTAGCGCCCTTCATGGAATGGGAATCCCATATGGGAATGGGAATGGGATGGAAATGGGTTGGAATGGGGTACATTTTTGGAAATGTAATGGGTTGGAACGGGTTTGGGGACAGACCATACCATTTTAGCACCACAAAAAGTGAAATATGCTGAAACGGGTGGGAATCATCCAAACCCATCTACCCATCAATTATGAATTCGGATTGGACCGGGTTTGGGTGGGGATTGGAACGAGCTGAATGGGATGGAACGGGATGGGGCTGAAAATGTGTCCCATGAAGGGCTCTACTCTGCATCACATAACTGATTCAATATGTGTGGCAATATCGACTGACGAATGCAGATTTTGGACTGCAAAGAGCATTAGAAATTCTACAAATTTCCGATAAGAATGAGATTCGAACGGGTGTTTAGAAAATGTCAAAATACACAATTTTATTGCGTACTGCGTACAGGAGTACTATTTCACGCTGACGATATTAGTCGGTCTTGCACCGGCTTAAGTAAACAATTCGTTTTAGTGCGAGCTGTAATAGTCACTAACACCAAAACTGTCGACGAGGATGAGATTTGAACTCACGCGGGAGACCCCATTGGATTAGCAGTCCAACCAACGCCTTAAAGGAAATAGTTCACCTTCAACATGGGATTTTGAACTGAAATAGCAGTTTTGTAGCCCGTGTTGAGAAATCCCTATCTGCAACTTTTCTTGGCTGAAAAGACTCTCCAGCCGAAGATATTTGACTTTTTGGCGAAGGAATGCGGCGCATATATGATATACCGTACCGTCTGAGAGTGCCAGCACTACCAGGGCGCATGCGCAGACCAATAACGCACACCATAACATGAATAATTTACGACCTTCTGTCCTGAATTGGCGCGATGTAGGACCATTTTTGAAAAGAAAAAAAGAAACTGTATTGAAAAATATAATAAAATCGTGTTCTGAAAAATTTCCGAAGGTGAACTATTTCCTTTAAAGGAAATAGTTCACCTTCAACATTAGTTTTAAACTGAGATAGCAGTTCTGTAGCCCGTGTTGGGAAACCCCTATCTGCCCCTATAGGTTCCCTAAAGGCCTATTTCACAAAGAAGTTAGTAATTACACATGTTTGCGATTCCAAACGCAAGCAAATATTGCAAACCTCACAAAAAGACATTTCACAAACATTCACCACCTCTGAATTACCGATTGTAAAGAAAATTGTAAACACAAATGTTAGTACAGCAGAAAGCTTGAAATCAAGAACGTTTGTATTTAACTTGATGCTAATGACAAATAATTTGATTGTTAACAAATTAATTTAACAAATATTTACATTGTGGTTTATTTTTTTATTTAATATAAAATTAGTTATAGGGATAATAATCTTTTAATTAACATTTCATCGGAATGCAAACTCTGATCGTAAAAATACATCTTGGTAAGCAGTTAGAGTAAACAGAATTTTACCATTCACCAGGTGGCGGAGAATAACAACAGAACTACTCTTAAAAGAAAGATCGTTGAATTTCTCGACCATTTTTTCACCTAACCTAGCCGATTTCCTACGTCGTAAAGGGTGAAGGTTCACTGCACATTGCACAAGACATCGTTGGCCGCTGCAATTCTATCGCCATGCGGTTTCTCCGCGCGGAGGCGCCCCTCACAGCGCAATCGGTAAGGTGCACTGGGACTTCAAAGCTGGAGATCCCTGCTCGAATCTCTCGGGAAATAACTTTTTTGGGGCAGCTATACCTATGTATAACTAAACCATTACCCTAACAACCTCGGCAACGTAACAACCTCACCAATAAAATAACCTGAACAGTCAAACAATGTCAACTGTCAATGAAATATCTGAAATTCAGAACCCCTGACCCACTGGAATTACAAGTTTGTAATTGCAAACATTTCCTCACTTCCGTCAACCTTTGAGAAATAGAACATGTGCAATTGCAATTTTTTTTACAAACAATATCTTTGTAAAGTAGTTTGTAAATAGTAAATTGAGATTTACTGCCCTGGGGTTTTGTGAAATCCAAACTACAAACATGTGTAAAAATGATTTGTAAAGACAAAGAAATTCTTTGTAAAGACAAAGAAATTCTTTGTAATTATAAACTTTTTTGCTTTGTGAAATTGGCCTCTGCAAGTTTTCTTGACTGAAAAGACTTTCCAGCCGAATATGTATTTTTGTTTTTGGCGAAGGAATGCGGTGCTGGCGAAATAATGTTGTACTGGTTCTAGCCCGGGCAGAGGCTATACCATCAGCCAATCAGCTTGCAGCTGGTGCTAGCAAGCGAACGCCGGCCGCCGGTTGGCACATCTCCAATGCGAGTCTATCCTTACGCGACTACTTTCGAATCTGATTGGCTGAACCATTTTTTACATTCGCGTGACGTCAGGACTCTGACTTAGAGAGTATGCATATAGTTTTGCTAAACAATACAAATTTACGACCTTATGTCCCGAATCGGCGCGATATAAGTCCATTTTTGACAATATAAAAAGAAATTGTATTAAAAATATAATCAAATCGTGTTTGGTAAACAATTTCCAAGGTGAACTATTTCCTTTAACCACTCGGCCACCTCGTCCCATATACGGCTTCTAGTCACAAAATACGCGGTCACCAGCGGTCGTGCCTTTGTGTAAATATCAGCCACAGTCACGCTCTTTCCACAGCTGACACACTGCGTCAATCTACACATTTCACTAGCGTTACCTCGTGGTATTTTGCCAAGTCGAAGTGCATCTGTCCAAGTATAGATGGCAGGGCGGACGATACAATCCTCTCCTGCTCCGCCAGGACGTTCGAGGGCCTCTGTTTGCTGATGACTGCGTCCTGAGAACAAAAACATAGCTCAGAAGAAAATCTTAGACCATGGAAAACAGTTTTGTCCACCCTAGTGTAAATTAATTCACCTCTAAAGTGTCTGACAAAAGTTGATACACACTATTACGAATTCAACCCAACCACAAACTAGTTTCCTTCATGTAGTCAAATGACATCGTACTTGACGCAATCGAATATTTGCACTTGTCGACTTACCAGGAAGCGCGCCCTCTCCATCGCTTCAGTGGAGCCAGTAGAGCATTCGCTGATGAATCGTTTCCGCTTGGCGAGCAACTCATCCCGGGAGGATTCCGACTCCATCAGCAGGGCCGCCGGAGAGTCCAGCTCCTGACAGAGAAGAAATGAGGCCATGTCTTGTTCGGGTAACTCAAAATCAGAAGGTCTTCCGTTTATGTCAGACGGCTACTTCGTCCCCCAACGTTTTGTGTGTGATCATTTGTATTACTTGATATTCGATGCAAATGTTCAAACAATAATATTTTGTGAACACCCTAATCTGGTAATTCGAATCAATAGCCTTTACAAATATATAGCCATAAACAAAGAGTATTTCTACTGTCTTTAGACTATCCAAGCAGAAGACAATATGGCAGCGTCGCACTACCTGCTAGTGTGACGTCACCCGCACTGACCAGTGAATTTGTGACGTCATCGCTGCTCCAGCAGCCGGAGCTGGGTGACCGGCTTCGGAAGACGACACGATCGAAGCCGTACTCTGCTGGCGACTCCACCAGCTCCTCCGATCCGCGGGACACCGTCTTACAGAGCACCTATCGGCGACAGCGTGGCGTCATCAGCAACGGAAAGAACGCAAACTGCAACATTGGAATTCATGCTAATTTATCGCTTTATTAGGTGTAGGGAGACATAAGGAGACTGGGTTAATGGAATACATAGCCGGCCCATACAATTCTTGATGGATTTCCGCTCCATAATGTTTCAGCCAATTTCAGCCAGTCATTATCAGCGTATTCCATGCGCGTCTTGCGGTTCATAACACATATATTCAGCTAACTTGAGCCGAGATAAACTATCATTAATCACACTGTTCAGCATATAGCTGCCGTTTTAACTGACTTGAGGACATTTAACTGACATTTAACTGACATTTAACTGACATTTAAGGACATTTACTTTTACATTTAATTGACTTAAGGACACTTAGGACATTTAACCTGCTGTGTCCTCCAATACAGATGCTCCAGCACACGAAACAACAGCTTTATCAAATGACGTAGCCGCCCCATCAGACTCGTCACCTGCTTCTGCACGATCGGCGACAACTCCCTGGTCTCGGTGGGGGCCAGATCGAACTCCGTCAGACCCAGAGACTTGCAGATCACGTTACACACGTGCGAGTGGAAGAAGAGCGCCATGCCTCGTGTACCGAGGTTGCCGTCACCGTAACGCTCGCCTATGGGAGGGGGCGGGGGGGGGGGGGGGGGGGCAGTCACAGTCAGTGGCGTTTACGAAGGAATGTTAGCCGAAGAGTAATCAACAGGAGAAGTGAGGCAATAGAGTCGGGCAATAGAAGCAACTCAATTTATGCTCTGGAACTACTCCTCTGTAGAATTACAATTGTTCGTAAGGAGACTCACATTGTTGTGTTCACATGTATTTGTAGAAAGGTAACTTGCTTATTAGACGCTTTCTACCAAGTCTTCAGTTCGATTCACATTCGTTCCCGGGTTTTGGTTTTATATTTGCTCATATGTTGCGCTTCGCTCGTATAAGACATCGATGTATATACAGTGTTAATGAAAAAAATACTAGCATACATATGAGCCTTTCAAGGCCTCCATACTCGTGGTGTACCCACAAGCCTCTTTTACTTTCAAAGCTCCTTTCCAGACAAGCAAATTATCATCACATGTAACCACCGATCACGACCCTGCTGCCACCTACCGTCAGCAGTGTGCATCTGTGGATCAGTATAGAGGTCGCCCACGCCCTGGATATCCACCACCATGATCTCGTGACCGGACCTGCCGGGAACAGGAGACTCAGTCAGCTGATGGGAGACAGACAGCTGACTGGCAGGTGCCGTCGACAAAGCGCTGAGTGACAGCAGTTTTGGGCAGAATCAGGGGTCGTGGGGCCCATCACGACCAGACGACTGAAGTCGGTCGAAAATAGACACATTTCCTTATTTGAAAGACAATGTAAGATCAATATGCCCAGAAAATGCAGCTTTAAATCAGTTCTCCATCCATAAGGAAGCGAAATGTTATCTTAAAAATGGTTTCTAGGATTTTACCCCACACAATGGGCTTTTGTGGTCGTTCGAGATCCACTAGTACCCAGTAGTGCCAAACTCAGACACAGAGCACAAAATCTCAATAAACTATACATAGGTTAAATTTACGGACATCGGTTTTATGACCTCTGAGGTGGTAACACAGGTGGCACAGTGTGAGAAACAATTTAAGCAAAGAGTCACAAAGTTCGAATGCATACCGGCATGATTCAGTAAGTTGACCTTTTGGAAACCAAGCTTCGTGTTCTCACTGTCTGTCAACTCGGCTAACTGAATCACCCACACTGCTCACGTGTGACGTGGAAAAGGCTGACACAAGCGGACCAACGTGAACAGGCCAAGGCTATTTCCCCGGCCTATGCTTAATTTAGATACACTGTGGAGTGTGGCATAGTAACACAGGTTGACAGCTGGAATATATTTCAGTGTGAAAGTGAGTGGAGGTAAAAATCGTTAACGGTTGTCATTTCACGGAGCCTTTTTAGGCTATCGGAATTCTGAATTCTGAGTGTTAGTAGTGTCTAAGTAGGCTATCGGAATTCTGAATTATGAGTGTTAGTAGTGTCTAAGTAGGCTATCGGAATTCTGAATTCTGAGTGTTAGTAGTGTCTGAGTAGGCTATCGGAATTCTGAATTATGAGTGTTAGTAGTGTCTAGGTAGGCTACCGGAATTCTGAATTATGAGTGTTAGTAGTGTCTGAGTAGGCTATCGGAATTCTGAATTCTGAGTGTTAGTAGTGTCTGAGTAGGCTATCGGAATTCTGAATTATGAGTGTTAGTAGTGTCTGAGTAGGCTATCGGAATTCTGAATTATGAGTGTTAGTAGTGTCTAAGTAGGCTATCGGAATTCTGAATTATGAGTGTTAGTAGTGTCTGAGTAGGCTATCGGAATTCTGAATTCTGAGTGTTAGTAGTGTCTGAGTAGGCTATCGGAATTCTGAATTCTGAGTGTTAGTAGTGTCTAAGTAGGCTATCGGAATTCTGAATTATGAGTGTTAGTAGTGTCTAAGTAGGCTATCGGAATTCTGAATTCTGAGTGTTAGTAGTGTCTGAGTAGGCTATCGGAATTCTGAATTCTGAGTGTTAGTAGTGTCTGAGTAGGCTATCGGAATTCTGAATTATGAGTGTTAGTAGTGTCTGAGTAGGCTATCGGAATTCTGAATTATGAGTGTTAGTAGTGTCTGAGTAGGCTATCGGAATTCTGAATTATGAGTGTTAGTAGTGTCTAGGTAGGCTACCGGAATTCTGAATTATGAGTGTTAGTAGTGTCTGAGTAGGCTATCGGAATTCTGAATTCTGAGTGTTAGTAGTGTCTGAGTAGGCTATCGGAATTCTGAATTATGAGTGTTAGTAGTGTCTGAGTAGGCTATCGGAATTCTGAATTATGAGTGTTAGTAGTGTCTAAGTAGGCTATCGGAATTCTGAATTATGAGTGTTAGTAGTGTCTGAGTAGGCTACCGGAATTCTGAATTCTGGGTGTTAGTAGTGTCTGAGTAGGCTATCGGAATTCTGAATTCTGAGTGTTAGTAGTGTCTGAGTAGGCTATCGGAATTCTGAATTATGAGTGTTAGTAGTGTCTGAGTAGGCTATCGGAATTCTGAATTCTGAGTGTTAGTAGTGTCTGAGTAGGCTATCGGAATTCTGAATTATGAGTGTTAGTAGTGTCTGAGTAGGCTATCGGAATTCTGAATTCTGAGTGTTAGTAGTGTCTGAGTAGGCTATCGGAATTCTGAATTATGAGTGTTAGTAGTGTCTGAGTAGGCTATCGGAATTCTGAATTATGAGTGTTAGTAGTGTCTGAGTAGGCTATCGGAATTCTGAATTATGAGTGTTAGTAGTGTCTGAGTAGGCTATCGGAATTCTGAATTATGAGTGTTAGTAGTGTCTGAGTAGGCTATCGGAATTCTGAATTCTGAGTGTTAGTAGTGTCTAAGTAGGCTATCGGAATTCTGAATTATGAGTGTTAGTAGTGTCTAAGTAGGCTATCGGAATTCTGAATTCTGAGTGTTAGTAGTGTCTAAGTAGGCTATCAGAATTCTGAATTATGAGTGTTAGTAGTGTCTGAGTAGGCTATCGGAATTCTGAATTCTGAGTGTTAGTAGTGTCTGAGTAGGCTATCGGAATTCTGAATTCTGAGTGTTAGTAGTGTCTGAGTAGGCTATCGGAATTCTGAATTCTGAGTGTTAGTAGTGTCTGAGTAGGCTATCGGAATTCTGAATTCTGAGTGTTAGTAGTGTCTAAGTAGGCTATCGGAATTCTGAATTATGAGTGTTAGTAGTGTCTGAGTAGGCTATCGGAATTCTGAATTATGAGTGTTAGTAGTGTCTGAGTAGGCTATCGGAATTCTGAATTATGAGTGTTAGTAGTGTCTAAGTAGGCTATCGGAATTCTGAATTCTGAGTGTTAGTAGTGTCTGAGTAGGCTATCGAAATTCTGAATTCTGAGTGTTTGTAGTGTCTGAGTAGGCTATCGGAATTCTGAATTCTGAGTGTTAGTAGTGTCTGAGTAGGCTATCGGAATTCTGAATTATGAGTGTTAGTAGTGTCTGAGTAGGCTATCGGAATTCTGAATTCTAAGTGTTAGTAGTGTCTAAGTAGGCTATCGGAATTCTGAATTATGAGTGTTAGTAGTGTCTGAGTAGGCTATCGGAATTCTGAATTATGAGTGTTAGTAGTGTCTGAGTAGGCTATCGGAATTCTGAATTCTGAGTGTTAGTAGTGTCTAAGTAGGCTATCGGAATTCTGAATTATGAGTGTTAGTAGTGTCTAAGTAGGCTATCGGAATTCTGAATTCTGAGTGTTAGTAGTGTCTAAGTAGGCTATCGGAATTCTGAATTCTGAGTGTTAGTAGTGTCTAAGTAGGCTATCGGAATTCTGAATTATGAGTGTTAGTAGTGTCTGAGTAGGCTATCGGAATTCTGAATTATGAGTGTTAGTAGTGTCTGAGTAGGCTATCGGAATTCTGAATTCTGAGTGTTAGTAGTGTCTAAGTAGGCTATCGGAATTCTGAATTATGAGTGTTAGTAGTGTCTGAGTAGGCTATCGGAATTCTGAATTATGAGTGTTAGTAGTGTCTGAGTAGGCTATCGGAATTCTGAATTATGAGTGTTAGTAGTGTCTGAGTAGGCTACCGGAATTCTGAATTCTGAGTGTTAGTAGTGTCTGAGTAGGCTATCGGAATTCTGAATTCTGAGTGTTAGTAGTGTCTGAGTAGGCTATCGGAATTCTGAATTATGAGTGTTAGTAGTGTCTAAGTAGGCTATCGGAATTCTGAATTCTGAGTGTTAGTAGTGTCTGAGTGTTACCGACAATCAGAATTCTGGGTGTTGGTAAAGCCTAAATGCATCCTTCTCATGATCAAATTGTGCTATGTGCTAATACGAAACAGTAAAATGAACAAAACCTGCTAGAACTATCCCATCATGTTATTTGGAAGAGCACACGAATTATCTTGTTTATTATACGAAAATGGTCGATTTCGCTTACCGTTCGAAAGTGAAGTGACTGAAGGCTTGTGGGGTGGACCTGAGGTTTTCATCCCGGACGAAGCCCGAGTTGGAGTTGTACTTGACATAGTCGCCCTCGATGTGGTGCTCCAGGTGGAACAGAGGCTTCCCCGGCCGGTCCACCAGCTCCACGCAGCACATCTGCATGATGTCCACCTGTGGAAGAGTTCCACAATGTGATGGTGATGACTGGGGCTTAGGAAGGACGCCACAACTGCATGGTTATAGCGCCCAAATGTGAAAAATGTGAAATTAAATTAAATGTTTAGGCGTTGGACAAGCGCATGCAAGTGAAGAATATCGATCATATTATCTCAAACAAGCGAACGGTGAACATAATTTTATTTATGTTGTAAAATGTAAAACACCTTTCAAGTAGTTTTACATCCTTTCCTTCCTTTAACACATTTCTTTCAATGCAGTTTCACAAGTGCACTGCGTTCGTGCGATTATATTTAGTATATCATGTTCTCAATCGAATGATGTCTGTGTGAAGAGGTCACTGCGCTGAGCTCGTTCCGACCTTCGTAGGTGGATTGTGTCGGTTGTCCTGACCTTTTTCGGCGGGTTGTGTCGGCTGTACTGACCTTTTTCGGCGGGTTGTGTCGGTTGTACTGACCTTTTTCGGCGGGTTGTGTCGGCTGTACTGACCTTTTTCGGCGGGTTGTGTCGGTTGTACTGACCTTTTTTTCGGCGGATTGTGTCGGCTGTACTGACCTTTGTTGGTGGATTGTGTCGATTGTACTGACCTTTTTCGGTGGATTGTGTCGGTTGTGCTGACCTTTTTCGGTAGATTTTGTCGGCTGTACTGACCTTGTTTGGCGGGTTATGCCTGTTGTACTGACCTTTTTCGGTGGATTGTGTCGGTTGTACTGACCTTTGTAGGCGGGTTGTGTCGGCTGTACTGACTTTTTTCGGCGGGTTGTGCCTGCTGCCCTGACCTTTTTCGGCGGGTTGTGTCGGTTGTACTGACCTTTTTCGGCGGGTTGTGTCTGTTGTACTCCATACCCCACAGCTTGGCCTCCATCTGCAGCTTGACGTCGTCAAAGAGCACCTGTCGGTCCACCGGATCTATGTACTCCTTGGCCACGTAGTTGGTGTTCCCCCGGCGCCACTCCTTCTCTGAACCAAATGGCTTCTTACTGGGGGTGGAGAGAAGAAAACATTGTTAAATCGATAGAAAATTGATGCATTTCCACACGTGGAAACCGTTGGAATGTCCCCAAATGTGACTAATTTCTCGGAATTTCTTGGTAAAACGTGTTTAAAATTGGTTTCTAATGTACACGCAATAATGTACACGCAAACGAAATTTGACGTGGTTCTGGAATTTCAGCATACTTTTATGTTTATACTTTTCAGATTCGGCCGGCAAATCAGCTTATTTTGGTCATTCTAGATTCGCCCCTGTTCACCATCTCTCACCAGCGGAAGCAGCGGCGCATCGCGCCAGCGTTGAACGAATCCTTCTCCATCTTGAGTGTGACGTCATCGGTGACCCAATGGCCGTCGATGGCGTCGTAGCGGTATCGCAGCGCCTTCTCCTCAGGCAGGCCTTCCACGTCAAAATTCTCCCACTCGTCGCCCACGCTGCTCGCCTGAGGGGTCAAAATCGCGTAGAGGTCAGCGTAACGAAAGGAAATTAGTGCAGTCAAGCAGATCTGAATGATGGCAGTGATGATGATTTATACAGATATTGATATCATATATAGGTATACATTAATATTTTTTCCCCTCAAATCATTAGGAATGTTTTTTTCTTTCTTCAGAAACCAATGGGCACTAGAGGATCATTGCACTGTTGAAGCATTGCCCCACTAGTCCATCGTTTTTTGTTTGGTGTGTGTGTGTGGGGGGGGGGGGGGGGGGGGGGTAACTCGAAAGCGGGTTAGTGCCGATACAAGTGTTGTGCCATGTTGTGGCAGCAGCACATAAGGTTATTTTTCTTCGCTGACTGCTGAAATGACGGAGATCAGCGTGTTAAATGCAGTGTAAGTACAAACATATTACCGTTGACCTGTAAGTTCCATTGGTTTATTGGAGCGTCGTGCCGATGACACGAAACGAAACAGGTTCGCGTCCCATGCTGGCCGGAAATTTTCACAGTGCCCTATAGCACAGTTGGCGTGCACAGACAAACACACACACACACACACACACAGGCATGAGATACTATTCAAATCGTTAATTAGATAAATTAATTATGTTCGTGCTGCTATTACTTAGCCTATGCCAGTAAGAAGGTTAACATTCCGCGACGCCATCTAAAAATAGCAATGACCGTTGTGACTGTAGCAGGACAACAGGACAGGATCGCGTTGCATGTCCACTGTCCAGTCTGGGTTATACAAAATACATCGATTGAGGATTCGAATTGCAATCAATTCATATAACATGGTCATTGTGTTTCAAGATGTTTAATTTGTATAGCAGGAGAATGCTTGCAGGTAAAATATATGAAGGAGTAACTGTGATATACAAATGGTGTTATTTTTCGCATGCGAAAGTACTCGATCTTCATAACGTGGTGGACTTCAAAATTCACCAAAACCGGCCGCTCTGCTACAAATCGCCGCAGGCACGCAGCCACCACTGCACTGGCCGCAATCATGCAAGGGTGCGTTTTTGTCGTCTCACGTGCTACTGCCGCCGGCCATCGGTTGCCAGATGCGTTACCAGAGTTGCCAGGCGGTTTCCAGACGCCACGCGAGCCGGTCACTGCGCTCGAGCAGCAGTCGGAAGACCTTGAGAA
This sequence comes from Chirona hameri, assembly GCA_036785665.1. Classification (NCBI taxonomy): domain Eukaryota; kingdom Metazoa; phylum Arthropoda; class Thecostraca; order Balanomorpha; family Balanidae; genus Chirona; species Chirona hameri. The sequence continues at coordinate 37,929 of JAXIVJ010003162.1, read as the reverse complement.
CTGGCTCACGGGCCCGTCTCATAAAAACGGACGGATCGACAGCCGACACGACACCCGGCGTAACCGGAGTTGACTGGGGACGGCTTTTATGAATGTTCGCTGCGCAAGCAGTCATGGCCGAATGGCGATTGTGTTTTCGATGGTACGTGACAAGCGAAGCTTTACTGATATCGAGCTCATGCAATACGTTTTTTTATTATAGATATTGACATTTTAATATTTAGCCATTTTGTATGCTAAGGAGTAAGGAATTACAACATTGTGCCTAGCCTTGCTAAACGTTCATCAGTACAAAACAATCAGAGGTCGCTATTTATCTCATCTCAAGCTAATGTTTGTCACTATTTATTTTTAGCGTCAGCTCCTTGCAATCGCTTGCTTTGAATGTCAGACGTATTTATCTTTAAGTGAGCGTCCCCCTGTCCCCAGTGGTGGTTACGCCCATGGTTAGCAGGTCTTGCACGGGAATTCGGTTGCGAAACTCAATCCAGCTTTGACATAGGTGGCATGGCGACTGCTTGGTCACTGAGTTCATCTCACCATGCCGTTCATTGAATTCAATATTTGTTTATCAATATATACAATGCTTTGAACACCAAAAGTCATTATAGTCGCAGGAGGCTGGTGATTGATAGAATACAGGTGTGATACAGCTACGAACATGCAATAACTCCTACTACATGCACGAAGTAGCAAGCTAAGCCGGTTTGCTGCGCACTAAAATCCTGCACCGACAATGAAGGAGCACAATGAAGGAGCACAATGAGCACAATGAAAGGAGCACACTGAATAATGACACTATGTTCAAGCATCAGTATTAATTTGCAGAAACATCAAATCACGCTTGTCATGACATTCATCCTTTTTACATGCACCCATAGGTCATAGGTGTCGATTTATATACTTTTGGAGTGGCCCTCGCCCCCCCATGTTGAGTTCGGCCCCCCATAGGTGCTTTCGGCCTTCCCCCAATGTTTTCTGTCAACTGGATTATCCAAGGAGCCCGAAGAGCCAGCCTCCCAAATCGCCTGAAGTCGGCCAAAAATGGCGCATTTCCTAATTTAAATGCAATCTACGCAATTTTTACGAAGGGAAGTTTGTTTTAAATCACCTATTCATGCATGAAAAAGCGAAACCCCACGATTTTCTTAAAATAGTTGTGTGACTTCGGGCTTTGGCCCCTCCAAAGCAGCTTCATTACTGTTCTGGCATAACGAAAACGATTATTCACGCCGAAGCGTAGAACCTTTGCCAAGCCTAGGAAGGCCCCATGCCGACCTGATATGGCCGTTCACCACTTTGAGAGGACCCTCAATCGATCTAAAAGGGCGCTTTTCCGGCCTGAGAGCATTAAGTCGGTAAGAGAGGAACAATGCACATCCGCTTCTTTGAGAGGATCATCGATCGACCTGAGAGGGCCATCGTCCGGTCTGAGAGGTCCCTTTACCAGGTGTGGAAAGGCTTTACTTATATGCTAGTCTGAGAGGGTCCTTACGAGGCCTGAGAAAAGGAGTCTGGGAGGGCCTTTGCAATACCTGATAATTTCCAAGGCTTATACAAGAGGGCCATTGTCAGGTCCGAGAGGGCCCTGTGCCAGTTTGAGATTCTGAGATTCTCGGCCATTCTGAAAGCCATTGGTCGGTCGGAGGCTCGGCCAAAACTTTGGTTTCAGGCACCGTCCGACACAAGGCCAAAACTCGTTTGTTTGTTTAGCTAGCTAAACAACATGTTTAGCTAGCTAGTCTGCCGAGTTCCGAAAAAGGCGACGCGAACGCAAGGTCACGGACATCTGCACCCGGAAGCTACTCCAGCGGTGCCCAACTTGCTGGACCGAAGAGCTAATAGTGGGGACCAGGCCAGGTCCATCTCCCCAAACCATCTCCCACCAGGCTCCTCCAGATCCACAGTGACTATTTATGCGCGGAAAGGTCGTTCTGCCTCTTGCTGCTATCAAACCATTTGCACTGTTACCAGTTGTTTGTTACAGTTCGGTACATATGTATACAGTTATGATTATCATATGTACTATTGAGCGCTGACTGCCACCGGTCATTGTGATTTACTACACCTTCATTTAAATATTTAGCATCATACCGAGAGCGAGATGCAACCAGGAAAAGGGTTATCTGGGCCTTGGCTCCAATAACGGTCTGGTTCCAATATGAAAATGTCGTTTTCCACGACCTAAAATTACATTTTTCACGCCGCTTCCCGGCGTCACATCAGTGGACATCATCATAACACGAAGCATCGTCATCGTCTTCGGTTCGTCGTAACGCGGAATTTAATGAATAACATTTTTACCTTCTCATCCTCTACAAGGCCTATATTTCTGGGTTTTATCAGGCAAACATGTAACAATTTCGCGCTGCTTGGCGGCACCAAATAACAAGTACCTACCTACTATAATATGCAAATATATATATATATATATATATATATATATATATATATATATATATATATATATATATATATATATATATATATATATATATATATATATATATATATATATATATATATATATATATATATATATATATATATATATATATATATATATATATATATATATATATATATATATATATATATATATATATATATATATATATATATATATATATATATATATATATATATATATATAAATATGAAACATTCTGCAAATGCTTAACTACACGCAGACAAAATGGAGGTACACTTTTTCGTCATTTCAGCCGACCCCTATACTAAAATATTATCGGCGACGCCCCTGCGAGTAGGTATAATATAAACGTTATTATTACTTATATGTGTATATGCTACGGAAATCGCGTTTTATTTTTCTCCGAAAAAAGTGAATTTCTGATCTATATCTATGCTCGAATACCAAAATAAGGTGACCGACCCAAATCCGCGGAGGACAAAAATGGGGGGTACCTTTTTGCCACAAAAAGATGCCCCCCACGGAGAGAAGCTGGACCCGCAAGTGATTGGACACGTCCCTGTTCGGCCCCCCCAATAATTTTGATAAATCGACACCGCTGCTGATGCATCAGAGTTCGCCATGGGCTGGGCTGGCCCTATGGGTCATGGGCTGGGCCTGGGCTGGGCCTGGGCTGGGCCTGGGCTGGGCCTGGGCTGGGCCTGGGCTGGGCCTGGGCTGGGCCTGGGCTGGGCCTGGGCTGGGCCTGGGCTGGGCCTGGGCTGGGCCTGGGCTGGGCCTGGGCTGGGCCTGGGCTGGGCCTGGGCTGGGCCTGGGCTGGGCCTGGGCTGGGCCTGGGCTGGGCCTGGGCTGGGCCTGGGCTGGGCCTGGGCTGGGCCTGGGCTGGGCCTGGGCTGGGCCTGGGCTGGGCCTGGGCTGGGCCTGGGCTTGACAATTTTGAAGTAATGCGCTGTTGAAGTAACTGTTGCTGTGGCTGTTGCTTTTTTTGGTTAGCATAGTTGGTTCATTGTTTCACATTTATAGTATACAAGTAGATATGCTAGGATAATGATTGCAAATTCTGTGAAAATAATGATATGCTTAATCTGAACGGGCCAGACCGGGCCTCAATATTATGAATTTGACCGGTTCTGGTCCGGGCCTGGGCTTGGTGCTCATGGGCCTGGGCCGGGCCGGGCTGGGAGTTGTCGGGCCCGTGACGAACACTGTGATGCACCAATAATCAGAGCGGAACTGATTACGCGCTATGGACTACAACGGAAGCTTTGGACGCCATGCGGCTTTGCTCAGCTGACTAAAGCCGTACTCGGAAGCTCGGCTCAGCCCAAGCTGTATATTGTAGCCCTGTTGATATCACTAACAGGACAGCAAATGGTAACTATGACCCAAATACTCCAAACAATGTTCGCAGGGGCATGATTCCGCTGGAAGCTGGGATGTATGTACGGTAACCGAGCCGCAGCGGTTTGAAGGGACGCACCAATTCCTGCATCCAGCACAGCTTCCTGTATCTGGGACAGTATCTGGGACAGACAGGAAACCGGATTGGTGCCAACCACGTGGAAGCATGCTTTGGTGACTGCTATCCCCAAAGGTGCAGACAGTTCGCAGCCGTGTGACACCAGACCGATTTCCATGCTTCCTGGTGTTATGAAAATTGTCGAGCGCGTGGTGCAGTGTCAGGTCGCCGAATACTTTGGCGAGCACCAGTTGTTCACGGACGCGCAGCACGGCTACCGGCGCAGCCGATCCACCGAGACGGCGTTGGCAGTGATTACCGACAGGGTATATGGGGCGATGGACAGCGGAGAAGTATCGATTCTTGTACTCCTCGATCTTTCGATATGTTTTGATGTTATAAATCACGAAAAGATGCTAGGAAAGCTATGCTTGTACAATGTCGACACCACTTGGTTCCGACATTACCTTCAGGGCCACTCACAACAAGTAAAAGTACGTAACACCGACGGATCTGTCATTTTTTCGAAGTCTCTGCCAATCTCATCCGGAGTTTTTCAAGGTGGATCGCTCAGCTGTTTATTGTTTTCCATATTCGCGAACGATATGTGTCTGCATGTGACGGATGTAACGATCGTGCAGTTTGCCGATGATACCCAGCTGTTGGTGTCCGGCAAAAAAGCTGACCTGGCCAGCCTGATCTCGAGAATGGAGAGAGCTCTATCAAAGCTGTTAGCATGGTTTTGTTCCAACGATATGAAAGTGAACGCATCAAAAACCCAGATGATTGTGCTCGGTACGCGCCAGATGCTTAAGGGACTGCCATCCGTTAGCATCAGATTTGCCGGTGCCACTATCCATGAGTCCGCAACTGTTAGAAACCTGGGCCTCATCATGGATAAGAACCTGTCGTACCATGACCATGTCAACCATGTTGTGTCGAAGTGCACAGGGGCGCTGCTGGCGCTTAACCACGCGAAGCATGTGCTACCGCCCTTCACACTGAAACCGATCATGACCTCGCTTGTCGTGTCTACGCTACGATACTGCATAACTATTTATGGTACATGTGGTACCACTGAACTACGCCGGGTGCAGAAAGTGCTCAATTTCTGTGCGCGTGTAATAAGCGGCCGTCGAAAGCAAAGCCATGTGACCGATGTCCTTAGAGACTTGAAGTGGCTGAGCGCGGCAAACCTAGTCCTGTACCATAGAATATGTAACGTGCGAACTATTAGACAGACAGGCCAACCATCCAGTATAGCATGTACACTAGAGAACGCGACAGATCATGGCCACGACACCCGGAATGCCCAACGACTGCGGCTACCCCGAATACGCACCGAGGCGGGAAGAAGGCAGCTGGTGTACAGCGGTGTTGACGCCTATAACGAGTTTTGCACAACCTATGATGGACAGTCGTCCTTCAAAGGAGCACTCAGGCTGCATTTACTGCAGAACCAGACATGAACACGGTCGTTTAGACGATTCATTGTGACGACGAATGCGTGACGTGTTGATTGTGATGTGTGCTAGCTTTTAACCTTTTGTATCTTTTGACATTGCGTTAATGAAAAGCCGCAAATGAGCGGATTTAACGTGAATAAATGAACTGAACTGAACTGAACAGTACTGATACACGGCTAACGCCGCAGCCAACTCCAAACTCAGGAACAGCGCAGACGAGTTGCTGCTCTTTTCAAGCTGCCACTATTCAATTCATCACAGACGAGTTGATCGGCTAATCTAAAACTGACGACCCCAGGCCATCTTTGTGACTTCTAAAAGCCTGAAACAGATTTGGACATTGCAGACAACTCCAATGTATAGCAACGCCTGGACCGATTTCATATTTACTCATCGATTCGAAGCACATTATTTCATCGCCTAACTTGGAGCTGGTGGCTTCAGCTCAGGTTGCTGAGTTTGGAAATGGTCACGATGCCTAAAATCGTCTTTCTGACTTATCAGTGTCACAATGATGAGCTAAGGTTACCACTTTCATACCGATGAATGAAATCGTGGACTCTGAATCGAATGGTGTCGAAAGGTGATATTGTGTGCGAGACAAAAACGTTCCAGATGTGTACGAGTCTGGAGCTGGCTGCAGCGGCGTCGGCATAATAGTGTCGTCCAGGGATCCGGCGTCGGCATAATAGTGTCGTCCTTGGATCCGGCGTCGGCATAATAGTGTCGTCCTGGGATCCGGCATCGGCATAATAGTGTCGTCCAGGGATCCGGCGTCAGCATAATAGTGTCGTCCTGGGATCCGGCGTCGGCATAATAATATCGTCCTGGGACCCGGCATCGGCATAATAGTGTCGTCCTGGGATCCGGCATCGGCATAATAGTGTCGTCCTGGGATCTGGCGTCGGCATAATAGTGTCGTCCTGGGATCCGGCGTCGGCGTAATAATGTCGTCCTGGGACCCGGCATCGGCATAATAGTGTCGTCCTGGGACCTAACAGCATGCAGTTTTGCGGAAGTTTGAGCGTATAAGGTGCATAGTTAAACAGGCAGGGACGTAGGGACGTCACGCAAAGTGTTGTGTGTGTGTGTGTGTGTGTTGGGGGGGGGGGGGAGTACATCTTTGATCTCGTATTCAGAGAAACCCAACCCCCTATATCATATTTCTTTGCAAATTTGGGCTCTTCTCGTCTTGGCAAACCCTTTTTCCATCATAAATTATTTTCACCAAGCAAAATACAGTATTTTAGCAAAAAATGACCGAAAACTGAGGGGCCATGGCCCCCCGGCTCCCCTGTTCTTACGCCTATGGAAACAGGAACAGAAACATGAATATGTTCCCATTACACCGTCACGCCACTTCGCTGAGGGCGAGCTATCAACTATTGTTAGCAGGCGCGCCTATCTGTTTTGAGAGCCTGCCGACATCTATCTCCCAGTCGGTCAACTTCTGCGCAGCCCACACTGCACAGCTGAACGAATATGACGCAGTAGTCGACATGCAATCTAGTCAGCTGACTGCAGGGCAGCTGGCGCTGACACGAACTCACGCGAACTCACGCGAACAGACAAAAACTGACACGAACTGACACGAACTGACACGAACTGACACGAACTGACACGAACTGAAAACTGACACGAACTGACACGAACTGACACGAACTGACACGAACTGACACGAACTGACACGAACTGACACGAACTGACACGAACTGACAAGAACTGACAAAAACTGACACGAACTGACAAAAACTGACACGAACTGGCACGAACTGACACGAACTGACACGAACTTACACGAACTCACGCGAAGGGACACGAACTCACGCAAACTGACACGAACTGACACAAACTGACACGAACTGACACGAACCGACACGAACTGACACGAACTGACACGAACTGACACGAACTGACACGAACTGACACGAACTGAAAACTGACACGAACTGAAAACTGACACGAACTGAAAACTGACACGAACTGAAAACTGACACGAACTGACACGAACTGACACGAACTGACACGAACTGACACGAACTGACACGAACTGACACGAACTGAAAACTGACACGAACTGACACGAACTGACACGAACTGACACGAACTGACACGAACTGACACGAACTGATACGAACTGAAAACTGACACGAACTGACAAAAACTGACAAGAACTGACACGAACTGCCACGAACTGACACGAACTGACACGAACTGATACAAACTGACACGAACTGACACGAACTGACACGAACTGCCTCGAACTGACACGAACTGACACGAGCTGACACAAACTGACACGAACTGACAAAAACTGACACGAACTAACAAAAACTGACAAGAACTGACACGAACTGCCAAGAACTGCCACGAACTGCCACTAACTGACACAAACTGACACGAACTGACAAGAACTGACAAGAACTGACAATAACTGACACGAACTGACAAAAACTGACACGAACTGACACGAACTGATACGAACTGACAAAAACTGACACGAACTGCCACGAACTGACACGAACTGACACTAACTGACACGAACTGACACAAACTGACACGAACTGACAAAAACTGACACGAACTGACACGAACTGACAACAACTGACACGAACTGCCACGAACTGCCACGAACTGCCACGAATTGACACGAACTGACACGAACTGACACGAACTGACAAAAACTGCCACGAACTGCCACGAACTGCCACGAACTGCCACGAACTGACACGAACTGAGACGAACTGAGAAAAAACTGACACGAACTGACACGAACTGACACGAATTGACAAAAATTGACAAGAACTGACACGAACTGCCAAGAACTGCCACGAACTGCCACGAACTGACACAAACTGACACGAACTGACAAGAACTGACAAGAACTGACAATAACTGACACGAACTGACAAAAACTGACACGAACTGATTCGAACTGATACGAACTGACAAAAACTGACACGAACTGCCACGAACTGCCACGAACTGACACTAACTGACACGAACTGACACAAACTGACACGAACTGACAAAAACTGACACGAACTGACACGAACTGACAACAACTGACACGAACTGCCACGAACTGCCACGAACTGCCACGAATTGACACGAACTGACACGAACTGACACGAACTGACAAAAACTGCCACGAACTGCCACGAACTGCCACGAACTGCCACGAACTGACACGAACTGAGACGAACTGAGAAAAAACTGACACGAACTGACACGAACTGACACGAATTGACAAAAATTGACAAGAACTGACACGAACTGCCAAGAACTGCCACGAACTGCCACGAACTGACACAAACTGACACGAACTGACAAGAACTGACAAGAACTGACAATAACTGACACGAACTGACAAAAACTGACACGAACTGATTCGAACTGATACGAACTGACAAAAACTGACACGAACTGCCACGAACTGCCACGAACTGACACTAACTGACACGAACTGACACAAACTGACACGAACTGACAAAAACTGACACGAACTGACACGAACTGACAACAACTGACACGAACTGCCACGAACTGCCACGAACTGCCACGAATTGACACGAACTGACACGAACTGACACGAACTGACAAAAACTGCCACGAACTGCCACGAACTGCCACGAACTGACACGAACTGACACGAACTGACACGAACTGAGAAAAACTGACACGAACTGACACGAACTGACACGAATTGACAAAAATTGACAAGAACTGACACGAACTGACACGAACTGACACGCACTGACACGAACTCACGATACGCCGCACAACGTTTTATTGCACGCGCTGCATGTACGCGCTGCATGCATTGAGGTCCATGAACTGACTTTTCTGATGGCAGCCGACAATACAGCGGAGTTTTATCTCGAACACAACTTATGGGGAAACAAAATATTCCAGTGAATGCTTGCAAAATGGTGAATGGTGTCACAAAAAGGCAGAGAACGTTCAAATAGATCGTATAGTAAACACTAGTAACGATGCAACATTATTGGATCGGATTGGTCCTGGCTGTCCTGGTCTGTCTGTAGACCTATTATGTGCATATGCCTTCATCAATACTCTGTACCTTTCGGCAAAGTTAACCCATCGCAGGGAAGGACTATCATTACCTTTCATTATATGTTCAATAACAATCAGCAGCTCCTGTGCTCTCAGCTAAGTGAGATAAAACCAGTTTAGGGGATTTAGAAAATCCAATAATAATCAGGTCAAGGGTTCTGAGTAAATTGAAGTCATGCTATTTTCGGCTTACAGAAGATGGCATTGCGGAAAACATGTCCGTTTTAAATCCGACCAAGTGTGGGTGCATTAGCGAGGTAGGGACGGTAAAAACAACCAATGCAACTCGAAATATGCGAGTTACCGTATATTTTAACCAGACCAAATTTTTTGCAGATAACCAGCAGGCAGAAACTGCACTGCATTGGATTAAGCTGCTGAAGAAACTGGCACGCAAAATGAGTCATGTTTGGCTTGACCGAACGCGTGGAACAAGTGAGTTATATTCTAGGGACACTCCACACAGCTACAGTCTACATAGATACTACATAGATACATAGTCCCTGGACTAATTTGTATATGTATTTGCACAATAATTTGTAAACGTGCACGGTGTAGCGAAAGCGCCCCTTTATTGTTGACACGTGTTTCTTGTTTGCTACAAGGCATTTTAATATCTATAAATTAAAAGACATCGGTAATAAGCAATGCTCAGACTAGATATTGGGTAAACCTAATTAGAATAACCACAAACATGGAGTGAAATGTGAATCATTAGATACTGACGGCGTCTGGTGCCCTGCTATGGAGTCTCGAGTGTTTCGTGTGCCTGGGCTCCCTCTGGTGTCTCGAGTGTTTCGTGTGTGCCTGGGGTCCCTCTGGTGTCTCGAGTGTTTCGTGTGCCTGGCTCTCTCTGGTTTCTCGTATGCCTCGTATCCCCTGGTAGCGAGGCTGCCACTGCTCTCTCCTGCATGGTGCCTCTGGCATCTCCGTGCATCGCGTGCTTGGGATGCATCGAGTCCAGGGGTGCATCGGGTGTCAGAGGTACACAGGGTGCACCATGTGTCGGGGGGGGGGGGGGGGGTGCATCGGGTTCCTCCGGCACCTCTAGTGCCTCCGGCGCATCTAGTGCCTGGGGCGCATCGGGTGCCTCGGGCGCTTCTGATGCCTCGGGTCACCGTGGACGGTCAACGCTCCTGATTATCGCGTCACTTTATTGCTGCATCGTGCACACAAAGTGCACATTTCTCTGCCAACTAGGGCATCTGTTCTCGGCAGCTGAGACTCTGCAGCTGACGCGGGCGGTATCCGGCTTTTTGCCGACTTTGTTTGAGACTGCTTTGAGAAGCGAAGCAAGAGCGAAACGCACACACTGCGTACGTGATAACTGTCTCTACGTGCACACTGTGCACTTTGCAGCAGGTCATGTGTGCACCGCACACAGTACAGACACAGTATGAGGTGTATTAGGTGGTTATAGCTCGTGCTAACTCCATAGGGGTATGGGTCACAATCTCTACTCCGTTTGGGGAGCGATAACCAATGCTCATTTAACCAGATCTTGTTGATGGGTTACCTTTGAAAACAATAGTAAAAACGTTAGGTTTGTATACTGCTGGAACATCAGCAAAACTTGTCGAGCCGCTTTTCTCCCTGTCCCTGCTGCCCATGCACTCCATTATACTACCAAAGAACAGAAGCACCATGCGATTCCGTTACCATATACCACGACAAACAACTGTCAATATTGCCCATGCACCGGTATTGCAGTCGGTTTGAACAGCGGCGCAGTGGTCGGTCTGGGCGGCCTTGCACAACCCCGCACGGCTGACGAGTCACGTGCTGTGTCACGTGACCGGGGGGGGGGGGGGGGGGGGGGTCTGCAGTCCGCAGCAGTATCGGTCGAGCCGTCGAGTGGGGTGGGCTGTCAACAGAGGCGTCACCATGTATTACAAGTTGGGGGCGGACATCAGGATGATTCTAGGATCGCCTACTGATCTCAGGCTCTGGAGGCGACCGGATCCCGATCTCAGGCCCAGGAGGCGATTCGTACCATGAATATAACACCTATAAGCCTAATGTTAAAATTCGAAGAAGTTTGGGCTAGGCGTTCCTCTATTCCCTGTCCCCCCCCAACCTACCCGCTTTCGACGCCCGTGCTGGAGTGCGGCCGAGAAGGGGGTGTGACGTAATGCGTAGTGCGTGGTAGGTGCAGACCGGCTCGGGAAGGGCCGCGTGGTTAGACGGAAAAGATCAATCATGTTAGCCGGAGATTTGACTGACTGCGAGCGACAAGTTTGCAGTGAAAACAAAGCACTTAGAGCTAATGCGCAACACGTTAAGGTTAGTTCGTGCTTATCTGTTATTTCTTATTGTACTAACCGAAAATTAATACAAAGGCATGATAGCAAATATGTTATGTGTATTCACGCAAAAGCTAGCTCCAGCTGAAAGGTACCTTCATTACAATGGCAAAACGAATGATTTCGCCTTGGTGGTATGGCATGCGATTGCCATGGTATTAGGTACTTGTCAGCGAACTGGAGCCTTGCCCTTGTGGTCGAACTGGGGAGAATTTCACAGGAATAAGTCAAGAAAAACTTGCAAGGTGGATTTGTATATAATAGTATCATTGACACATTGAAAAGAAATGATTACGTAATCCCTTCATAGAACCAATTCCTCCTCTAAAAACTCACTTCTTCAGGAATTATATAGAAATTCAGGCAGCACAACACTCGGTCCCCGCTGAGAGAAACCATAGCCAATTCCCGCCAGATTGGGCAAACGTCATCCTGGCTTCACCGTAAACGAAGATTACGTTTTTACGCACCAGGAAAAAGTCAGCGTCTCACGCAAACATCAGTGTTTTTAGCAAGTGTAAGAGCGACGCCAGAAGGTGTTCTGCTGATTAACGCCAACTTTTCCGAGCCATGTAATGTCGTGCGTAAACACCGAAATAAGTTGCTGTCCTAAATTGAAGTCCTGTCTCAAGGGCTCTGGTGTGCCTCATTACCTTGCCCGTATTGTCTCGTCATGATCACCACGAGACAGTTGAGGATGATGTCCAGCCAGTTACCATTCCAATGATGCTAAGGACGTGTTAATGTATTTTAATACCACGTGTGCGATGAGTTATGCGACAAGACTCCTCGTAAACGTGTATATAAAACAAAATAGTGACATGTTACGTTGTGCGAAGAGAAAAGCTCGTGATGTGTAAATCTAAGTCAGCTCAAAGTTGCATTCGAGCCTCTCTTTGCAGAGCCTTACTTCCTAAAAGCATCCTTTGGTACCACATCTAGGTAAAGTGGGTGTATACACCCATTTTTTCTTGTTCAGTATAAACGTTATGACAAATGCGTCAGATATTAAGGCTGAAACACAGTCTTCACGCAGCTGCGCGAAGTGGATGCGGGTGCCTATTCATTTTAATATGTATTTACATGGGTAATGGGTATTTATATGCGTAAATTGTATAAGTTCATTTTCTTTTTCGTCCCGCATCGTGCGCATCGTGCACTTGTTGCAACCTCCGTTCAATGTATTTGAATAG
>JAXIVJ010003162.1:7500-22500 GCA_036785665.1 Chirona hameri | reverse complement strand
TGTGTGTGTGTGTGTGTGTGTGTGTGTGTGTGTGTGTGTGTGTGTGTGTGTGTGTGTGTGTGTGTGTGTGTGTGTGTGTGTGTGTGTGTGTGTGGTGTGTGTGTGTGTGTGTGTGTGTGGTGTGTGTGTGTGTGTGTGTGTGTGTGTGTGTGTGTGTGTGTGTGTGTGTGTGTGTGTGTGTGTGTGTGTGTGTGTGTGTGTGTGTGTGTGTGTGTGTGTGTGTGTGTGTGTGTGTGTGTGTGTGTGGTGTGTGTGTGTGTGTGTGTGTGTGTGTGTGTGTGTGTGTGTGTGTGTGTGTGTGTGTGTGTGTGTGTGTGTGTGTGTGTGTGTGTGTGTGTGTGTGTGTGTGTGTGTGTGTGTGTGTGTGTGTGTGTGTGTGTGTGTGTGTGTGTGTGTGTGTGTGTGTGTGTGTGTGTGTGTGTGTGTGTGTGTGTGTGTGTGTGTGTGTGTGTGTGTGTGTGTGTGTGTGTGTGTGTGTGTGTGTGTGTGTGTGGTGTGTGTGTGTGTGTGTGTGTGTGTGTGTGTGTGTGTGTGTGTGTGTGTGTGTGTGTGTGTGTGTGTGTGTGTGTGTGTGTGTGTGTGTGTGTGTGTGTGTGTGTGTGTGTGTGTGTGTGTGTGTGTGTGTGTGTGTGTGTGTGTGTGTGTGTGTGTGTGTGTGTGTGTGTGTGTGTGTGTGTGTGTGTGTGTGTGTGTGTGTGTGTGTGTGTGTGTGTGTGTGTGTGTGTGTGTGTGTGTGTGTGTGTGTGTGTGTGTGTGTGTGTGTGTGTGTGTGTGTGTGTGTGTGTGTGTGTGTGTGTGTGTGTGTGTGTGTGTGTGTGTGTGTGTGTGTGTGTGTGTGTGTGTGTGTGTGTGTGTGTGTGTGTGTGTGTGTGTGTGTGTGTGTGTGTGTGTGTGTGTGTGTGTGTGTGTGTGTGTGTGTGTGTGTGTGTGTGTGTGTGTGTGTGTGTGTGTGTGTGTGTGTGTGTGTGTGTGTGTGTGTGTGTGTGTGTGTGTGTGTGTGTGTGTGTGTGTGTGTGTGTGTGTGTGTGTGTGTGTGTGTGTGTGTGTGTGTGTGTGTGTGTGTGTGTGTGTGTGTGTGTGTGTGTGTGTGTGTGTGTGTGTGTGTGTGTGTGTGTGTGTGTGTGTGTGTGTGTGTGTGTGTGTGTGTGTGTGTGTGTGTGTGTGTGTGTGTGTGTGTGTGTGTGTGTGTGTGTGTGTGTGTGTGTGTGTGTGTGTGTGTGTGTGTGTGTGTGTGTAATCGTCTGAAGGGTATGACGAAGTGAAACGGAACGCGATGGTTTGCGTAATATATTTCTAAATGCGATGTTGCTGCTCGTCATTATCCGTCATACTTTCTCCAGATAATTTTGTTTAGAAGGAATTCAAACAAACACTTCTGTTGTCCGCATTAGGGGAACATACTGCATACTTCAAAATTTGCACACCGGCTCCATTGGCCATTGTATTATCATAATAATAATCAATCCTATAGGATTTTTTTTTTGCATCCCAACAGTCAGCAACTCCTCCACCCTCCGCATGATGGAGCGCATTTCACAAATATGAAAGAACTCAACGACACATTGGAGCATAGTCCACAAGGATAGTTTGCTGCATCAATCAAGGTTGCGGCATGCCATCAAACAAGTGAACCCACTGTCACGATGCCATTTTTCTCAACTTGTATATAAACAACCGAGATGAATGTTATTTCAATAAACCGTTCCTCACATATGACGCAGTTTTTGCTGGAGAAAGTTTACATAGTCATGTATGTTTATTTTCATGTGATACACCTGTCGTGTGATTATACGTTTTTGTTCGTGTTTCATATTTAACTCGTCGACTTTACCTCGCTGCTTGTAATACCTGTCAGCTAGAAAATGAGCAATTACGATAACGCTACGATACAATACGATGCGTTACGGTGCGCTACGATAAAATGCGATTAATAATTAATCATGTTTAAACTTTAGCCACGTCCGGCACAGCCGATATCGCTGCTTCAGAGACAACAATGTTTCTCTATTGTTATTGGGGCTTCAAGACAGCGCGCAGCGGTCATACGGCGTCCGTAACATTCACATTGTTCCAAGAGATAGTGACGGCCACCAGTACCTTATACAGCCATGCATACGCCGCAGTCCGGCCCTCGGGGATCCTACGAGGAATCGATCCCCGATCGCTGACAAAAGTTGCATATCTGTGGCACTGCGGCAGAGCGTGGGCGGTAAACGGATAACTGGTTCTGCACCTCTGCAGCAGCCACGCCGGCAGAGCGTGGGCGGTAAACGGATAACTGGTTCTGCATCTCTGCAGCAGCCACGCCGGCAGAGCGTGGGCGGTAAACGGATAACTGGTTCTGCATCTCTGCAGCAGCCACGCCGGCAGAGCGTGGGCGGTAAACGGATAACTGGTTCTGCATCTCTGCAGCAGCCACGCCGGCAGAGCGTGGGCGGTAAACGGATAACTGTTTCTGCACCTCTGCAGCAGCCACGCCGGCAGAGCGTGGGCGGTAAACGGATAACTGGTTCTGCACCTCTGCAGCAGCCACGCCGGCAGAGCGTGGGCGGTAAACGGATAACTGGTTCTGCACCTCTGCAGCAGCCACGCCGGCTTCCAGATGGTGGTCCCCAGAGTCGCATCACGAGTCACCACACAAAACCACCACACACCACACGAGTCACCACACAAAACCACCGCACACCATACGAGTCACCACACAAAACCACCGCACACCACACGAGTCACCACACAAAACCACCACACACCACACACCACACAAAACCACTACACACCACACGAGTCACCACACAACACCACTACACACCACACGAGTCACCACACAAAACCACCACACACCACACGAGTCACCACACAAAACCACTACACACCACACGAGTCACCACACAAAACCACCCCCACATACCACACGAGTCACCACACAAAACCGCCACACACCACACGAGTCACCACACAAAACCACCACACACCACACGAATCACCACACAAAAACAAAACACCACACACCACACGAGTCACCACATAAAACCACCACACGAGTCACCACACAAAACCACCACACACCATACGAGTCACCACACAACCACCATGCACCACACGAGTCACCACACAAAACCACCACACACCACACGAGTCACCACACAAAACCACCACACACCACACGAGTCACACAAAACCACCACACACCACACGAGTCACCACACAAAACCACACACCACACGAGTAACACAAAACCACCACACACCACACGCGTCACCACACAAAACCACCACACACCACACGAGTCACACAAAACCGCCACACACCACACGAGTCACCACACAGCTAGCGTCTGAGGCCGCAGAACAGTGCCGTATAATTTAACTCGGACATTAAACCGTAGTTGTCTCTGGTGAGGACACAATTCAGCCAGTGTGGCCAGGATTTTTAAATCCTGTTTATAAAATGACTTCGCCTGTTTTTACTTTGTTACCAACACAATTTTCAGGAAGCCTGAAAATAGCTACAGAGAATTCTTCTGTAGGTTATCCACAGAGTAAAGAGTGCGAAATTAAAATTAACCCGCGACTTACTGGGGGGGGGGGTATTTTTTTCCCCTCCCGTTATTTTGCAATAACTCCTAAACGAACACAGGTATCGTTACCAAACTTGCAGTACCTTCTCTCACATCAATTCTACACATGTTGGCAAAAGGAAAAATATTAGGCTATGATAGGTCAACCGGGAATAACGTCAGAGTGACGTCATGTTCTTCGGTTTTTGTTGCAAAATAATGGTTTGCGGAAAACGCTGTCAAAGGTACGATATTTGAGATAAACTATTTAAAAAAAAATCAAATTACTGACAATAGACCGGGCTATCAAACTGCCATCTCGGATTTTTGAGTTTTTTTTAAACACAATTTTCAAGAAAAAATCATAATTATCCAGAAACCGGAATATATGTGATTGAGACGTATGCGGTGAATATGTGTACCAAATTTAAAGTCGATATCTTTAAAAATAACCGAGTTATGACCTTTAAATGACAAAAATCGACCACTTCTCACAGCATTACTATGCATACAAAACGCATTTCCATTTTTGCTTTTTACTTCTATTTATTTGGAACAAACAATGTTCTAAGGTCATTTTTCGCGTTCTAGACGAAAACCAACCCATAAACATGTGTTACAACGCCTAATGACCGTAATCTGCAGTTTGACCTCGTGACCTCGGATGACCTTGACCTGACCCAAGGTCATAAACAACTTAGAAAGGTACTTAGAAATGTCAGACACACGAATCATACCGATTTATCGACAGCTTATGCGTTTAATATCGCAATTTTGCGCGACAATTCCATCCATCGAGACCTTTTGACACGGTCAAACATTTTGTACTTGACCTGACCTGTGACGTCATCGGTGACCCCGAGGTCAACAATATTATGTTTCCCTATATAAATTTTCCAGGGCTATCGAATGCCGTTTGAATTTTTACATTCGGTCCAGTAGTTCCGGAGATCAGAGGGGGGGGGGGCTAAGAATAGCCCTCCTCCAGTAAGTCGCGTTATTAAATATACCCCAGTAACTCGCGGGTTAAATGAAGGTAGTCCTCTCACATGGTCCTAGGATTGTTTTGGAGCTGGGGTGCGGAGTGGAAAATTCTGGCTAAAAATAAGCACGAAGAGTGGAAAATTCAACCAAAAAACATATGTGCCGAGCTTTATCAATACCCTCCGAATCAATAGCATCCAAACCCGCTCACCAGAATTGGTTATTACCTATGCCAATTATTACCTGTGGTCCCTCCACAGCGGTCCTTACCATTACATCCACACATCAGTATCAGTGTTCCAATTATCCAATACATTTACAAATAAGGAGTAGAAAATCAACAGTAAAACTCAGGGAAAAAAGAGTGGAAAAATAGTATCCAAAGGGTGTCGTTTTCCACCCAAATTTCCCAATGCACTGTCCTCTCATAACTGAAAACTATTGGTACCTTATCTTGGATGTTGTTTCGCAATACCTTGACCCTTGTACGGAAATGCACGAATTACAATGCAGATTTAGTACCGTATCTTACATCATTTTTGAAAATGCTGGCCAAATAAATATAATGAGGTCCCTTTAGATCAGGCGGAAATGACGGACAAAGGGAATGATGCAAGAGGATAAAATATAACCTGTCAACTCGCATTATGAAAAATACTGCGGCATCTGACGCGCCGCGTGTTACAGGAAAATCAAGAAAAGCAGATTACAGGAAGATAAGAGGAAACCTAACTATTGCTCCGTTTACGATTTTGTGAGCTTTTTTCAGCCCACATATAGCGCGTTGGCTTCTAACTAGTGCCGCATAAAAACAACGAATTGCTATTTCCCTGAAACCACGCATCATTGGGGAAGCTCCTGCCTTGTAGTGAAGTTGATAGGCATGTCTGTCTATCACGGAGTGTAAAATGTATCATAGTCGTCTTGGCAAATCCCCTAATGGTAAAGTAGAACAGTAAATGCTGACAATATATAAGGGAACGTATGCTGTTTAACATGGCTGAAATGTTGTTAGAATGATGTAAATGACAAGCGAGCGTAACTCGGTAGCGAGTTTCCACAACAAAACCATAGGTGTTAATTACAAAGACAGAAAAAAGGCTTAACCCGCGCACTGCAGGCAGGGGCTTTGCGACGAACACGAACGAACGAACGAACGAACACGAACGGGGGGGTTGATTTCCGCCCCCCCCCCCTGAGACCTCGAAAACTACGCTACGTAGCGACAAGCGGAAAACGCCATTTGATAGCTTGATACAATTTCTATCGAAAGTATTCAGTATTGTTTTAGGTCAGGTCACAATTGAGGTCACCAGAGGTCATCAAAGGTCTAATGTTCCAGTTTTTCCTGTTTTAGGACATCGCTCCAGAAATTCCCATATATCTCGGAAACTATGCTAGTTAGAAACAAACAGAAAAACGAAACGCCGCCAGTAAAATTTTCAAACGACAAGGTGTCCTCACAATTGATCTCAGGTCAATATTTGAGGCTCCAGAGGTCAAAAAAGGAAAAAAGTTTTTTTGCAACATTGTTTTTCGCAATTTACTTTTTACTTAATAAAGATAACGGAAAACTGTTTACGCCATTGTATTTATCTCATCAAGACACTTCGAATGATATACATGGTGACCTTGTTAAGTCAACTTAAAAATTTGACCTCAGGTCAAGGTCGAGTGGTGACCCCAGTAGGACATGTTGCATATGGGAAAACGTGTCTCGACGAGACAAACACATTGCTGTCTGTTTTGCTTCTCTATCTTCATTATGTCGGGAGTTATTGACAACAAAGTGATGGTGACCTCGCATGACCTCAAATGACTCCATACTGAACTGAACAAAACTGAACTTAAAACTGAACTGAACTGAACTGAACAAAACTTACACTTGGATCATCAAGAATGTCCTATAATAACATGATCCAGAAGTAATTGGACTAATATCATGCATATCCTTCAAATAGGAAGCATTTGTATATGCCCCATTGACTTATTGTGGGGAGGTTACGAAATTGACCTGACCTTAAGTCACCGATATCAAAATTCCGAGATAAACGAAGTATAAGTACCGATGCTCTGATGACATCCTGTAAGTTTCAAACTGATCGGTGAGAAACTCTGGCTTTGGCACAACTGCGCAAACATTTTTGGAGGTGGGGTCACTTGACCTGGTCTGGTGACCTGACCTGAGATAAACCGAGGTTATTTTTTTATCAAAGTGTGCGCAATTGATGTCCTAAGACGTGTGTTAAAATCCGGCGGGGCGCAGCGCCACTGTTTTTTCGCTATCCGCGAAAAATCTGAGGGGGGGGGGGGGGGTTGCGGAAATCACCCCCCTGCAGTCCGCGGGTTAAATTACATGTACTCGTCGCGTTACTGTGTGAGTGTACCGCAATGACCCACGTAACACGGACGGAGAATCGTAACTGATAGTACAAATAATTAAATGCCGTGATACCTGTTTGAAAGGAAGTTTCCGACACAGAGGATCTGTGGAAGAAGGCATTGGAATCTATGTCTAGGAGGATGTTCGCTTCTTACCTTCGACAGTGCTCTGTTCCATAGATTGTGATCTGAGTGAAGTTTTGAGATTCTTTTCCGCTTTCCAAAGCAGAGTTCTGCATAGTGGTTTCTCTTATCCCAGTCGATAAGTTCACTGAAAAATACCGATGAGGTCAGTGTCAAATATCGATCAGTGATGCTGTTATGCTTCAGACCATGTGTATACGTGAGCAACGAAATAACCGCACGCTTTTTGTTGTTGTTAAAAGCAGTGGTGGTGGCAGTGGTCGGTTGGGTTTAGCAACTATTGAGGTTACATTGCGACCATGCTAAGATGTTTTGCAAATATAATGCAACACGAATCTGTTACTCTAGTTAGGATAAGTCCCTTTCGATTTGTTCAGGTCATTTCCGGGCTCACGTATACCGTATACGGTATATGTGACGGCAGATGACGGAGAGTAGGCGTGCGATCGGCAACACGACGAATTCGCCGTTATCACGACCAATTCGTCGGTGATTCGTCGGCCAATGAATATTCGCGAAGTTTGTGTTCGGCAACACGACGAATCTGCAAACGACCGAATTCGCCCGACGAATTCGCTCTGTCGGAGAGCGAATTTCCAAACCAGTTGTCGGGAGGGCTAATTTCTTTTGAAAGTCCGATAAAATGACCAACGCTCATCACACATTAGGAAACGAGAATATAACATACCCTGTCTCTACCACTGAACAATGAACATCATTTCTGACAAAGTTCAAAGTACCGTGATTTCTGATAACAAGTACACAAACCACACAAACCATGACACGGCGCAGCAGTGACAAAACCGGCGGATAATTGTTGCTGTTCCAGAACGCACGAGACAGCGAATTCGTCGGAGAACGAATTCGTTGGATTCATCGGAGAGCGAATTCGTCGTGTTGCCGATCGCACCCTAAGTGTTCGGGGGGGGGGGGGGGGGGAGGGGATCTCAGTTGTGAAGAGTGGGTTAGCCGAAACATATTTCATGTCTGCAAAAACATGCAGTATTCATTAATTGGCGATATTCTGTGAATAACTGCAGGAATAATGCGTGCTATGACCTCAGCATCAAACCACCAACTGTACCGTTTGCTATCGCCAGTGCCCAGTAATTATCCAAGCCGTCGCCATTACGAATTCGCCTTCGTGAATGTCATAAACAAGTGTTAAAATCGGCCTGTTTTGTCTGCTGCTCAATGTTTTGAGTTAACATTACTAGCTGAACTGAACTAACTGTCTTCAAGCAAGTGGGTCAGCGTATGGAAGAAAAAAAACACTGGCAACAGTAGAAGCGTGCACAAGTGAGAAACATATGGAAGCCGAAACATTTTTGATGGCCTTTTAGCGGCTTCGTGAAATTGCCCGTGCCACGATATAAAATCTGGTGGAAGCAGCATAACTTGACATGCATTGTTTTACCCAGCTATACTATCACTGCTCACTGCTTAGCTTGCTGGATTGCTAAGCAACAGTTATCAATCATTACCAATCATGTAAGCAAAAGCAAATTCACAACCGGTATCAGTACAGAAGCCGTAGAGGCAAACTTTCAATCTGCATGCAAAACAGCGAGAACAGTAAAAGACTACTAAATCAACGGATACGGTGGCAATCCATCCTGATGGGCACGATAAAATAAGCAATCTGTGTATCATGAGTGCATTGGTGCAGGTATTCCCTCTCCAGACGCATTGTAATGGCCATTGTTTGGGGGTCACAGCCCCAAAATAATTGAAATAGGTCAACAATTGAAGAAGAAAAAATCCCGATTTTACAGAAGTCCAAGTAGCTCGACTACAAAACGATTATTACTGAAATAATGTTATAATGCATACGGAAGCGAGAACTGGCACTTTTTGCGATTTTTGCCAGAGTTCTTGGACTGTGTCCCCAAACATCAACTTGTTAGCCGTTCTGGATCCACCGATGCCCGTTATTTATCCTATGGTCCCTGCATTGTTTGCCTCTACGGTTGCTTACCACACAGACCAGCGATGATTATTGGGGCTCACGGGCTCTGCGACTGTAACGTTAAATGACGCCCATGCTGCACATATAAAACCAATCATCAGCACGGGCGGAGCTTCTTATTCAATTTGTCGTATTTTCCTCACCAACTTTGTGTTTTCCCCCACCCACTTTTTGTCACATCTGAAGGTTTCCTGACGTTAAATGGTCATTTCCACCTCCACCAAGCAAATCAACCAATATGACATTTTGCCTCACAAACGTCACAAGCTCCACCTATGTCCGTGACACTGACTACAGTTCTTACCCGACATCTCCGTCCTGGTGATCGCGGCTGACGCGGATATCATCCAGTGTGATTGGCTCGATGTTGATCAGCCCCAGCTCCGGGTCAACCTCCTCCGGCCAGTGAGAAGGCACGTCCTCCGCCTCGGGCATTGTGACCGGGTCAAGGGACGGGTCGCGTCTAAGTCAGAGGCTCAGCCAGTCTCCAGGTCAGTGTTCAGCCCAGAGGTGTAACCAGTCTTAAGACCAGTGTTTAATTCCGATGTTCAGTTCAGATGTTCAGTTCAGATGTTCAGTTCCGATCTTCAGTTCCGATGTTCAGTTCAGATGTTCAGTTTAGAGGTTCAGCTAGTCTCCAGTTGACAGTTCAGGGCGGAGTGCCAGTCGTCTTCCAATTGAGCCGGCCAGGACAGTGCTCTGTTGAGAAGATCAGCTGATTGGGTAACTGTGAATCAAATGATGGGTCATAGTTGGTCACTGCGGTATACTCTGCGTGTATGCTTCGGCTATCATAATTATAACCAGGGTCACGTTATGGTAAAAGCAACACATTAATGGTAGAGCGGGATGTAAATGGTGAATGCATATGGCATTCATACAAATCTGGACTTTATGGATGCTACGCTGCTACAGTTGTCTGCTGGTAGGTCTGCAGACTCTGTCATTTATTCGACAGCATTAGATAGGTACATAAGAATATGATCGAGCATAAGTATATTTTTATAATTATTTTGCTACAAAAGCGAACGTGGATAGTGTAATTTTGCACTCTCTTAAAGGGAAATATTAACCTTTTGATCTATATTTCTGCATTATCTTAAGGCCGCCGTCCACTGGTACTCGCCTAATGACCTAACGGCCGAATTTGCGCGCCTAATTTCAGGACATGTCCTACGCGCCATCTGGAAAGTCTGGAAAGTTCCAAGGAAGTGAGCAACAGTTGACTTGTGTCTGAGGCAAAAGGGGAAATATTACCTAGCGTCAGCTGAACACGCCTAATCGCGCTTTCGGTCGTTAGGCGACAAGTCGGCGCGTTTCCCATAGGCCACATGTTAAATTCAGCCGTTAGGCAATCAGGCGAGTGCAGTGGACGGCGATCTTCCCTTTTGCAGCATGTATGGTATTCAATTGCTAGAGTATCAATTTAAAAATGAAATCACAACTTTTTCGATTTCGAAAATTATGTTTTGGGAAATAAAACAAATAAAGTACGTATAGTTCTTTCGGAGTTCATGATCGGTGTTTTCCCTTCACTATTGGTAGCGCGACATAACTGGCGCTTTTGTTTCAATCTGTTCAGCGTTGAATACCTATCGTTGAATTACCTCTCAACAAATCGCATACACTAAATACGTCGTGGTTGGGGGCCAAGTTAGTCTGCTGAATGCATCACGGTTTCTGAAATGTTTATTGATTGATTATGGGAAAACGGTTCAGATAAATGTTTCATGTGTGCATTGTAGTGCATTGAATACCTGTATGTTGAAAATTAATGGGAACAATCCATTTTTTGTTTGTAATTCTAAATGAGTCGAGAACACTAAATAAGTCGCCGTCCGGGCCAAACTAAACTGCCGATATCAATGCACTTTTTTAAAATGCTTGTTGATTGAACATAAATGTTTGGTACATATTCGCAAAAGATAGAGTGCAGGAAACATATTACATACCTTCATGATAAATAACAATGCGTAGGGAAGCTTATTTTAGCTCCGGACAGTGAATTCGTTACCGAGTACTTGATGAGTACCGACCGTTATAAGCGTGGAACGCTGTTCAGCTTTAACTTGAAACGACTTCGGCTAGGGATATTTTATGCAAAATGTGATTGGATTTACTTATAAGTTGAGTGCTTATTCCCATTTCAAGTGCTTACTCCATTTTTGTGGAAAAAGATGATTATTTCCCTTTAACACGCGCAGTGGAGAGAGGGGTATGCCACTAACACGCAGTGGAGGGGGGGGGGGGACTTTAGTGCCCCCTAAGATCTCCGAAAGTATGAGAGCTATAAAGATGAAACTTGCAAGGTACGTAGGTACCATGATGATCTACATTGTCTGAAATTTTATTGACCTTGGGTCAATATCTTCAAGGTCAAACGAGGTCACAAAGGTCAAATCTGGTCAAATGTCACATTTTTTTTTTTAATTTGACCTCTGTGACGTCACAGGTCACTAGCAATGTGTCCAAAGTTGTTTCGGGAGATGAACATTGACATTGTCTACCGAATGGAGTTTGAATCATCCTGATCTGACCGTTGGTTTCGAAGATATCGATTTGCCGACCGCGATTCTGGCCGCCATCTTGGACTGAAAATCCATATAACTCAAACATTTATCGACCGATTTATATTTTTTGCGTCAAACGATCCGCTATTGAGTTGGCGTTAATGCCGCGCAAAAAACACCGCACTGTTCCTCTTAGTTTTCAAGCTATTCACGAAAAACGTGTGTGTGTGTGTGTGGGGGGGGGGGGGGCACAAAAGTGCCCCCCTCCACTGCGCGTGTTAAAGATCACTATGAACTACCAGGGACCCGGGAACGATTCTAAAGCTGGGGGGGGGGGGGGGGCGAAACAAAATATTTTTGGGGGGCAATCTTCTCACTTCTCATCTTGGTGCACCTTTTCGTTCTCAAATTTTCCTCATTGAAAAACCGAAAACACGGTTAGAAAGCTCTTAAAAAATCACTTTGAAACTATTTCTACATTTTTTGGTTCAGGTCAATATTGAGGTCACCAGAGGTCATCAAAGGTCAGATTTTCCAGTTTTAGAACATCGCCCCAGAAACCCCCAAATATCTCGGGAACTATGATAGTTAGGAACAAACGGAAAAACAATCGAAAGTATTTGAAATATGCAATGAAAAAAATGTCATCAAATTTTATCTCAGGCCAATAGTTTAGGCTCCAGAGGAAAGGGCGGATCCAGGATATTTTAGGAGGGGTGGCCGCAGGCCAATTTAGGGGCGGCTTCCAAAATCCAGGGGCGCCATGATAGCAATGTTCGTTAAGCCGCAGATAGAGCGAACGGGAGACACTAAAACAAGCAGCACACATGCAATATAGTACGTCTTTTCGCTGTATGTGAATGCCTTAACCCATTGCCGGGCGCCTAGCGGCGCCCGACGACGGGCAGCCCGTGGGGCGCCCTTCTGGCGGGGGGTGGTCGCGACCGCTGCGGTCACCCCCTGGATCAGCCCCTGTCCAGAGGTCATCAAAGGTCACAATAGCTATTTTTTTGTGCAAAATGTTGTTCGCAAATAATGTTTTACCTAATAAAGATACGGCAATGATTTTGACGCCATCGTGTTGGTCTCGTCAAGGCGCTTCGACTCACATTCATTTGGACCAGTTTAGGTCAACTTAAAAAAATACCTCAGTTCAAGGTCAAGTGGCGACCCAATTAGGTCATGTTGCATAAAAGGAGACGTGTCTCGACGAGACAAACACATTGATGCCGGTTTCACTCCTTTATCTTCATTCTATCGAGAGTTATTGACACAAAAAGTGTTGGTGACCTCAGCTGACCTCGGCTGACCCTGTAGGGGTCACTGAACAAAAATTGAACCTGGATCATCAATAATAGCCTATTAACATCATCCAGAAGGAATTGGACTGATACCATGCGTAATATAAAACATTTGAATATTTCCCCATTGACTTATAATGGGAGGTCACGAAATTGACCCGACCTTAGGCCACTCATATACAAAATCTTAGAGATTCGAATTGTAGGTATGTACCTATGACCTTATTCAATCCTGTAAGTTTGAAACCGATCGGCCCAAAACTGTGGCTGTGGTACGACCGCAAACGTCTTTGGAGGTATAGTCACGTGGCCTGACCTGAGATGACCCAGACCCGTGGTCAATAATTGCACACATTGTGGGTGATTGATACCCGAACAGGTGTGTCAAAAACGGCGGCTAAACAGCGGTGCGCCGTTTTTGAAACGGCAAAAACGGGGCGCCGCCGTTTTTTTCGCTATCCTCGAAAAACCTTAAGGGGAGGGGCGTCTAAACGCCCCGCCCCCCGCCACGGCGCGGGTTAACATAAAACATACAAATTATGAAAAAGTGGGGGTCTCTGATAAAATACTCGCAACTGACGCCTGACGTTTTTTCTTTTCTTGAAGGAGCCCACCAGTGTGGGCACTGGGCTGCACCGACCGCTTCATCACCGTATCACGGTAACCTACGACATTTACGATAATTCTTCCTTGAAATTGCCGCCCCGTCGGCAGAGACAGAGAGGACAGCACGCCAGTTTGACCACATCCGTAGGGTTGACGTGGGATAAACTTATACACAAAATGTAGCAGATGTTTATCGCCGTCAGTGCGTCATTTTAACGACGACGCGCGAGCAGACAACTGCTACCAAATGTACTGCTACCAAATGTACTGCTACCAAATGTACTGCTACCAAATGTACTGCTACCAAATGTACTGCTACCAGAGTTTTCCATTATATCGCATAGAACATAATGGAAAAAGGAAAAGGAAGGAAAATAAAGTTAAACGATACTGCTATAAAGGCAAAGCTATATAATCATACTTGACATGCTATACAAGAAAACCATACAAAACAAAAATGTCAAGGAGACTTTCATATTTTATACAACTTTTTGTGAAGAAAATTGAAAGAGCTCATTTTTAGGGAAACTTCTACTCGCCAAAGTTGGGGGAGGGGGGGGGGGCAAGAGCCCCCGCTGCCCCCCACCCTGTTCCCGGGCCCCAGTGAACTACCTTCATACTAAATTATCTGAATGATCCTAGCATCGGCCCAAGGTAAACTATCATGCTGTGGTTGGCTTTCCCAAGGATGCTTCGACAAATCAAGATTTGGGCCTCCTTCGGTCCACCATTATAAATAATCCAGCTAGGGGATAAATAAATAAATACATCCAGCTAGGCTAGGCTAGGAACTAATCATTGCCGCATGGCGGAGCATCCATGAACATTACAAAAGTGAAAGTCACTTTTTAGTTTTAATCCTTGTCGTTACGAAGGCCATCGATCAATGGAGTCACCATACATCACCATACATTCCAAAAAGTCATACATATAATTTCATCGGTCAGTAATCATCGACCAACACTTGTGGTAACCCACGAGTTCGGTATAATGTCGGCGCAAACAAGTGCTGATAGGCGAGGAACAAACACAGCTGCAGGCTGTGAAGCTGGCTGTGAAGCTGGGGTAGATAGCTACCCAGAGGCAGAGGCGTGCTCAGGAGTATGACGACGGCGAGCGATATGCACAGACAGAATATGTTGGGCCAGCATGGCTCCGTTGTCGAGCTGTGTATACACATGGCGCCCGCAGCCAGAGAGGACACTGCATTGTTGACATTTGTGCTATTTTAAGGAGCACCATTCGAACCGTTTTGGGCGGTTGTCTCTAACTTAACGGAAACCAACCGATTTGTATATGTTGGCGCCGCATATTTATCCAGGAGAGTCCAGCCCAGGACATCGGGACTATGCATCCCACAACGATTGAAATCCTTCAAAAAATCACGCGTGCCTTATTTTTCAAAGGAAATCTAAGATACATTTTCGAAGGCGAGTTTGTTATAAACCGGTTCTCCTCCTACAAGGAAAGTGAAACAGATGATAATCTTCTAATTCGGTCAGAATTCTTGGTCTTTGTTTCCCTCTAAACAAACTTGTTTTGCCATCC